>MPNW01000280.1:83636-217149 GCA_011800805.1 Hirudo medicinalis
GATTGATTGATTGATTGATTGATTGATTGATTGATTGATTGATTGATTGATTGATTGATTGATTGATTGATTGATTGATTGATTGATTGATTGATTGATTGATTGATTGATTGATTGATTGATTGGACTACGATAGACTTTGGTCGACGTAGGAGTCGTGCGTAATTAAGTTGAATATGGTTGGATGGTGAACTTAGATAATGAAATTAATTTATTGAGGTTAATTTTGGAACAATGCCACGACAAATAAGATGAAATAAGAGGAGTTACATAAGAGAGGATGCGATGCACTGTTTATTGAGGAGAATATTTATTGAGGAGAATATTTATTAAGGAGAATATTTAAGAACGAATATGACGATGTTGATGAGGTTATGCGATCTAATCGACTTGTAAAAGCTAAACAAATACAATTGAAGACATTTAAGTCACGAAGAATGGAAGGCATTAAAATGGAATGAATATCTTTCAACAATAAAATCGTACAGGATTGCTCTTTGAAAGGAGGTTGAAGACGTTGCTCAGAGTCTGCAAGTATTTCACGTTGTCCTTGGCTTCGTTGGCAGAGTCTGTCACTAAGGAATCCTTGAGTGGCATGCATTTCATACAAATATTATGTTTCAGGCTGATGTCATGTTATTGCTTTAATTCTTATTTTCATTTTGAAATACCTGACAAATCCTAATAATAAGGTGCTAATGATTTTCCTTGAGGAAATTATTTACAAATAAAATATTTTCCTCTAAGCAAGCTCTAATTAAATTCTACTGCCAAATACGTGGCCTTCTTTTTTATTATTACTAATAAAATAATATTAGTTAATATTAAATTATTTATAATAATAATAAATTTTCATACGAGGGCCCTCCACTTGTTGATGAGTTTAGACTTGGCAGCCAACAAAATGTGGATGACTGCTTTGCAATGGTTGCTCTTCAATTGGTCCAACAAGCTTTATTTGGAAATAATTCGTAAATTTTTATTTAACATTCCAATAACTCCTTCATTTTTAATTTGTACGTCATTCATAAAATAAAAAATAATAAATATTATATAATTAATAAATAATAAATATTAAATATTATATAATTAATAAATAATAAATAATAATTATTAAATAATAAATATTATATAATTAAGATGACTTTAAGGAAAGTAGGTGCATCAAGTTGTGAAGCAGTTTTTATTGCAACAATTGATGTTCAAATGTTGGTTGAATCACTTAATATTTTATAATAATATACTTACAACAATATACTTATATTAAAACGTAGTTCTAATTTAATATTTAATAAATAATTTCATATTTAATATTTAATAAATAATTTAATATTTAATAAATAATTTAATATTTAATAAATAATTTAATATTTAATAAATAATTTAATATTTAATATTTAATAAATAATTTAATATTTAATAAATAATTTAATATTTAGTAAATAATTTATCATGTAATTTAATAAATAAGCAAATTCCTCGGACTGACGTGTCGATTTGTTCCATCCTTGACTTGCAATAAGTCAGTTCGGCCGATGGTCCAAAGTTTTCTTCCTCTCTCCTGATTTGTTCACTTTTAATGAGCATCTCCTCAACCTGCTCCATCCATCTGCTCAACAACTTCTCCAGTTCAACCACCATGTCAGCGTCTTGGGCTGGTGAATTTAGCAGGGATATTTTTGGGAAATTCATTCGCAATTAAGTTATTAAGGATTTTTATTAATACTTTCTGAAGTTGTTTTTATGTTATTTTATCATTTCAAGTTTTATTAACGTTCATTTTTTTCTAATTTTATGTTAAATGATTCTTTGGAAGGCAACCGAACTGAAAATGAATGGAAAATCATCTAAATTGAAGCATATTATTTCAATTAATTTGCATATTATTTCAATTAATTTGCATATTAATTCCTCAGAAACTGCTCCTTCTTTCAACCGACCTCCAACAACATCCATCATTTGTAAACTCTTATATAATAACAACAATAATAATAATAAGTAATAACAACAATAATAAGTCTCGAACTGTGGTCGTTCGGATGCATTTCGCGAGTNGTAAACTCTTATATAATAATAATAATAATAATAATAATAATAATAATAATAATAATAATAATAATAATAATAATAATAATAATAATAATAATAATAATAATAATAATAATTTAACTCCATAATTTAATGACACTTCAAATAATTTACCTTTTGTACGATATTCGCTCGGCGGAAGTTTATCCAGAACGAGACTGAGTGGAGTCGTATCCAGGTAGGTGAAGGTGAGAACAGACGATTTGCACTTTGTTATTTTATTTGTAAAGTCTTCCACATTCTCAACAAAACTTAAAATCTTCTTCTGATGATTGAGAGAAAATTCATTCATTGCCTGCAAAATCATTATGGGTTTTTTTTTCAATGTTTTACTTAATTTTTTTTTTAATGTGATTATTCGCATTGTTAGAACTTTCTGAAATATTCAATGCGTTCAACTCTATTTGAAACTCTGTAAGGTCTACACATGAAATCCAGTTTTAAAATTCAATTCTCTCGACCAACCAACCTTGTCTGACTTGAGGAAAGGCAACCACACTCTGGCGATGAAGTCGTGAAGTCCTTCCATGATGCTTCCAGGTGGAGAATGAAAGTACATGAAGTTCAAATCTTTGTCCAGGTTCGCTGATTTCAACCCGTTGCAGGAATTTTTCAAGAAGAGCAAACACAAGGTTGTTTTGTTTATCTTAAATAAAATAAATACATTTAATAATTATAAAAAAAAATATTATAAAATAATTTACGAATGTGTTGTAACCTCCATGCCTCCATCCACGAGGAAAAGGCTTTTGTGTGGTTGACTCGCTTCAGACTGAAATATGTAAGAATTAAGATGTTTTAAAATGTCGCTATAACAAGTGAAATTATCAGTTTAATTATCAATTTAAAAATAATTTAAAAATATTTTCGACTTTTAAAATCTACAATGAAAGTTCCTCACTTCAGCTTCCTCCAAACAAAAGAGTAATTTCTTGGATGGACCATTTATAAAGTCATCCATTAAATGGTACTGCATAAATAATATGATATTGATAATTACATTTCCACAATATTGTTAATTAAAACAATATTTTTAATTATAATAATTAATATTTATAATTATAATGATATAAATATTCATAAGGTTGAAGGACCACCTTAGAATCGGCAAGGACGAAATCTTCGATTGATGACTGATCAATGTCGGTAGTTTGTGCCAACTTCAAATAAAGAAATTATTTAAGAATTACTTGAAATATTGAATTTATTTTATGATCTAATTGAATTCTACCTTCTCCACGATGAAGAAATGCCTGGCATCCATCTAAAAATCCATTTTAATCATTTTGAGGTATTTATACTTTAAATTTAATAATTGCCGTATTTCCAACGCATAAAACGCTCGCGTGTATAAGACGCACCTTAATTTTGGGAACAACAAGCGCGAAAAGGCGGAAATGTAAGTAAAAATAATCTACAACCGCTGTACAAGACGCTTGCAGTTTTTAAACCCTACATTTTTCGAAAAAAGTGCGTCTTATACTTGTGGAAATACGGAAATATATCAAAGTAATAGCAATTATTTTAAATTTTATTTATTAATAATACATTTGAGTTTCAGAGCTTAAATGAGCTACCGCTAATCTTCTCTCCTGCTTCATCGCTCTCTGCTGCTTTTGCATTTCTTTGGCGGCTTCTCCCATCAACACGGCACTAGGTCGTCCAGGATTCTATTGGCGATAACAAATAAACATGATTTTTGAATAAAGTTGATGTCAGACTGTGAAATAATAACCAAATTTAGTGATGCGACTTAAAATGGGTTAAAGAAATTATGTTGAACTTAAAAAACTTTTGTCGCTTCTTAAAATTAGTGCTTATTTTAAAGTTTTAACACACAGGCTACATTCTCATGTCCGCCTGCAACCAATTTCGATTATTTTGCATTTCGTGATGCTTATCGATGTACCATGAATATCATCATATCGACGTATTTGAACCACTTATCGATCGCGTTTTCAAATTGTGATAGAATCAGCGATTTTCAAACTTTGTGAAATCAATTTGCCAAATTTTCTTAAATGTTGTAAAAAAAATCAACAGAAATCACATCAAAAGCTTATTTTTCATTTATTTATCTAACAAAACTCACCCCTGTTCCTCTCATTGTCCGAAAATGTCAATGTCGACCAGATTGCAAGTACGGATATAAGTTATAAAAGCATAGATTTGCAGTGCATTAGTTCATACAAGGAACATCAAATTGTGAGAAATCTATCATACGAAGTGAACTTATTTGAGCTGAAGCTCTTACGATGTGTATCGTCGCCAAGGTAACATCGAATAACTCCTAGGACGAGTTAGAACTTGATTGCTTTTGTAAGAGGATACTTCAATATGAAGGATGCTTATATTGCATTATTTATGTCTATCACATGAGTGTGCAATTTATGGAACACATCGTGCAGATATATTTATAATTGCACGTCTTATTTTTTTTTATCGACTTTGATGGTCCGCTGTGCTATCCCCACTTTCGGAAATGATCCCCGAACTCGTTTCTGTATTTATTGGTCTCTGCTCTTGTTCTGCCCCTGTAATTCTAAGGCAATTGCCAATGGGCCAGGAGACTAGCCGCCGGATGGGATCAGCGCAGTGGCCTGTAGGCCTCCACCATCACACTGCACCGGGGCCTCCACTTGGGTAAATCTGTCGTTGGACTGTTCGTCGATGAAAACCGCTCCGTGAACCAAAGTAGCTAGGAGCGCCAAACTAATAATGTTAAGAGGCATCAAATTATCAGTTTCGCCCCGGGCGAAAAACCCTGGCGGGTTCGTGGCAATTAATTATTCGTTCAAAATATCGGCTTATGGAATTCTGTTTCTTTAAAGTGATGGTTAAACTATATGAATGTTGCCCTACATAAATGCATCTATTCCTATTTGCATTTATTTAAATGTATGTAGACGTTTTATTAAACATTTTATTTATGTTCAATCAAATCATAAATAAATCACATCAAATAAATATTGTACCAATATGTCATAAGGTGTGTACATGAACATGGGCGGATCTAGCACACTTGAACCTAGACCCCTTAGGGTCACCCCTAAATCGCTTGCTGATGCAAATATCAGCCGGTGGATATTTTATATCCATTTTGCTTATTATTGTACTTTTGAACCTTTAAAAATTAATTTAAAAAATTCAAATTTATTCAAAGCAAAAGTTTTATAAAAAGGCAAGACGATGTGGAACTAATCTACCAAAATTGTCAACTTTTGTCTCTGATGGTATTTCAATATCTTGATTTATGTTCATAAGAGATAGCCCATTTAGTCTGTCAAGTGTCATCGTAGATCGAAGATAAGTTTTTAATCTTTTGAGAGTCGAAAAACTTCTTTCATTGCTAGCTGTTGTGGATGGTCTGATAACCGAAATGAATAAAATCATCTCCATCTCTTCACCAACCAAACCGCAATCTCTCCTTTCTTAGCAACGCTTACGGCCTCTCATCTCCCAAATCAAGCACGATGCCGCCTCCGCTGCCTCCGACATTTTTGTCATAGCCTTAGTTCTTTCCCGGCTCGACAAACCGATTTGAGTGAGGAACGTGTAGGCCGACTTCCCAACTAAACCCCTCGCACCAACTTCAACGGGCATTAATTTTACCCGTAAGCCGCTATCCTCCAGATTTTTCGCTAAACCAGAGTATTTCTCCGTTTTTAGCACATTACTCGCTTCGATCCTATCCTCCCAAGGTACCGTCAACTCTATCAAAGATTGATAATCTCTGATTACAATCTCTGATTGTAAGCCATGTGTCTATGGCAAGTCTGGAAAAGCGTCTGCAATCATCTTCAGCTGATCACTGGACAATGCTTCAGGATTTTTCAACATAACAGACACCAACTTAGAGGCCAATGCAATGTCACTGTCTTGGACTAATGCGCTCTTCAAGTCCCTGGATCATATTTTCGCTTCTTTGCTTTTTATTTGACAAATTTAATGATAACGATTTTTGCGAAGTTAATTGAGAGTGAGTAGAAAGCGAATAGTAGTAAAGTAGAGAGTGTAAAGTCGCCTTGGTGCCTTATATAGGCACTCAGAAAGGATGGTGCTCCTAACACCAGGGAATCGCGGTCATGTGCTAGGTGTAGCAAGTAGCCTCATCTTGCACGTTAAGGGCAAAGTTCAGCGTCCTGCCCATGAGCTAGGTGTGTGTGTTATGTGCAAGCTTTGGTCACAAGTAGGACGAAGTTCATCCGCCACTGAATCCACTAATGAACTGTGACTAAAGCTTATCAGTGTATTGTTGGGGTTGAAGGCTGGGGTAGTATTGCCGGTTTTAATCTGTCTATTGAGACAATGTCACTGTGTTAGTCTTGTTGATTACAAAATACTAATATTTTCATCCAAAGTAAATTATTTAAATAAAGTAGATTTTTTCTTAGACTTCAAAAATCATGGGGGGAGGCCATGGCCCTCCCTTCCCCCTTCTAAATCCGCCACTGCGTATGTTCAAATAGAACCTCAAGATCACTAATGTAGAGGGAAGCTTTCGCTGAAGAGGAACGTTTTGAGGGCGGAGTGAAACCCGGCCGGATCAGCGTTGGTAGTCGAAGGGGAGGAGTCTGTTCCAGACTTGCATTTATTACACATATTGCATAGTTTTAGTTTAACATATTTTTTAACAAAAAAAAAGATAAAAAGAATTGACTTTTTCTTGCCCCATAATAACCAATAAAATTTTCATAACATTCATTTTGAGCAAAAAAAAGATCTATCACAGTAGCATTAATTTTAGAAAATGATTTATTAAAAATGTTAATAGTTCAGTATTGTGATGCAAAATTAAACTATAACTATAAGTAAACCGAATTCAGCAAAAAAATTGTGCGCAATAAGCATACAAAAGCAGACGATACAGAGTTTAGTCTTGACATGGACGATTCTTGCTGCCAAGGAGATTTTATCATTGCTTGTTCAAAGTTTCTTGCGGAGAACAATTATTTCCGACTTATCGAGGACCGCTGCAAATTTTTTGACGGCTTACAGGTTATGTTGCGGAGTTTGAAAAACTTTGCATTAATTTTCGACTTTTAAAGCAAAGAATAATCGATAACTAGGATGAGGCTTTCGAACTGGTAATTCCTATTGATGTCTTTGATTTGCTGAATTTTCATGGTTAGTGGTTTTTTTAAATTTCATTTTTAATATAGTTGACTGTTTTTCGTTGAAAGACTAGATTTTACTTTTAGTTTCATTTAATTGCCTTAACTTGAATTAACCAAGATAAAACATTATTAATTTATTTTTTCAAATTCAGTATCAATAGCGAGACCCCTCTCATTCGAATGACATCTAGTGATTTATAATTTTTCTTCTGGTTATTTTTTGTTTCAAAAATCTTCAATTGATCAACATCATCACCATATATATTGTCAACTAACAATCATATATTCAATGCAACACACTTTAATGCAGTTGACTTTGGTAACCTTGTCTTGAACGTTCCATTGAAGGCTTCAGAAGTATTCAGAAATGTTAGAGCAATTGTTGCATATAATCCTTTGAAGTATGTGTTTATGTATCAGTTTGGTTCAGGTAATCTTTACACACATTAGAGAAAAAGGATGGCTGCCTCGTTGCAAGATAGGAACGCAATTGTCTGTGAGACTTCGCATTAGCAGACTTCCGCCTTTTGAATGGTATTATTGCTCATAACTTTTGTTCCGATAAATAATTATTAAGCAAACACCTCAGAGTGTAATGCATCATTTTCAGTATAAATAAAGAATTGTTGACTTAAACATCTTGAATATTATTAAGAGACAATTACAGTTTTGTATGCAGGTTTTTCTGTGTGCTTAACAAACTTATTTATTTTGTTATGTTTCATATTCAAAGCTACCAGCTTCCATCGTTGACTCTGTACAGATCAAAGATGTGTCAGCCCAAGTTGATCCAACTAAAAGGATTAATATCAGGAATCTCACCAATTCAGAAATATTTGTAAGAATTAACCAAAAATTAATTTCAATTACCTTAGAAGAAGTTCAATATTGTTGACTCCATTCAAAATTAAAAACTTGTTCAGAAAAAGTACAAAGTTTGAATGCAATGCTTGCAAAAAGGGAGAATTCACATTTTTGAGACATTTTGGGACATCTGACAAAATGCTTATTAGGTACAAAAATGTTATATCTGAAATCATCACCTGCATATATTTTAATGAAAGCGAATTTACTTAATAAAATAGAAGAAGTGAATTGAATTGCAAGATTTGCAGCACAAGGATGGAAGAAAAGGTTTCGTGCCGAGTCTTGGCAGGTAGTCCGATTTACTTTTAATAATATTTTTATTTCATGAAAGGGACTTAAAATAAATGTATTAAAATCATCCACTCAAATATGCAGACAAGGTCGTCTTTTATCTAATGGAGAATGAATTACTAAAATGTAAAAGGATCAGCCAAAGTGTTGTTGCATGTGCAAGGGGTATGGCATATGTTATGTTGGCTAGTAATACCTTCACTCAGATATTTCATAACGTTTAACTTACCTAGAATATTATATTTAACTTGACTAGACTTGCATAAGTTTAGTGAAATAATTAAAATGCAGATGAATTGGCATCAGGCATTCAACTTGGCAGAGTATGCATTGCAGTTGGTATTCCAATTTACGACTTCAAGAAAAAACTTCATGTCTTTGAAGTGAGCATTGAAGAATTGCAGAGCACATGAGTGAATCATTGCATGTTATTTTTTTACATTTTTATTACAAGGATTATATCTTTGAATTATGGCTAATTGATGTAACTAGGAGTGTTTGGGCATTACATGTTGAATTATTGAATTGAATTCATTATTTATTATTTGTTTCTACTAATGATTACTTTATAAACTAGGTCTTGAGTGTAACTCCAGTTTTAAGAGTGCCACAAGTGAGTAATTTGTGTTTTTGAGTAACTGGTTTTAAAGGTCACAATTAAATGGATTATATGTAATGGCTTATTTAAGTATTAACCATCATTATAATACATAATCTAAGTTGATGTAATGCTTGCATCAGTATCTCCTTATGTAGATCCTCTATTTTTCTTTCACCATTCAGAGGCACAAAAGTCCTCGCTCATTACAGACCATCTTCCCAGCCGTTCCAAGTTCTATCAAGGCTTTATATCATGGTAGGCTGCTTTTCTTCAATGAGAGGATTTAGAAATAGAAAACATTAATTTGCTTACAACTTTTATGATGGCTGGTTACCGTTTCATGTTTGGCTGTTTTATTTATTTATTACTTCTTTTCAGATCGCAAAGATTCCTCGTGGAGTTTTGTCTTTAGTCTGACTTATGCATTTGCTGGTTGTCTAAGCGTTCCATACATTTATTATCATTAAAAACATTTATTCCTTTAAGCCCGATCAATGAGGCACTCATTATTCAATCTTTAACTGGGATGTTAACTAAAATTTTTGAATTTGTAAGTAAATAAATGAAGAGATGTAGCAGTTGTCAATAACTCAACCTGTGAATAAGGTGCTTTATGAGGTGCAGTGATGATGTTAATACTGTCTCAGGCAATGTCACGCCTCCAGGGACATTTCATGATTTAAAGCTCGCTTTGTTACTTGGCCTTGTCTCCAGCTCGAATCAGGTATGAGTAGCAATTATTTTTTATACTTTGTTCATTGACATGTTAATGAATTTTATGATGTTATTAAACATTTGTAATTGTAATTGTAGTAATATTGTTGCACTGATAAGTCGAGGTTGCAATAAGTTATTTGAAATAATATTTATTACCATCTTAAGAGTTATTCAGGACTGGACCTGTTAGTTCTGGGTGTGGATGGTCTTATCGTGAATAGGCTTCTCATGCACGCAGGTCAGTTTGCTCTCAAGTTCTCCATTCTCAATAGCGATATCAGTCTTCTTCCGACGCCTTGTAAAGATCGGAGTGGAAGCGGATTTATTGAAGGTTTCTTTTATTCCATCTAAGTGATTATTGTGTGGTCACAATATCTAATTAGGTTATTCATTTCTTAGTAATTTAACCTTGATGATCTTATGTTTTAATAACTTAATATTGATTTCTTGTAATTATTGTGAAATGTTGAAGGAGGTTTGTTGACGTTGTGTGATGGAGGAGTTTGCCTCATCCCTGAATTGTTACATACTGACAAAAACTTCAGAGATAAAATCGTACAAGGTCCTGTCCTTTTCCATCCAATTACATTTAAAATCTGTTTAATTATTTCTAAAATTGTTGCGCACTCCAATTGATTTGGTATCTACCATTAATTTCTAAGACTTAAAATTTCTTGAGTTTTCTAATTATAGTATAACCATTAATTTCAACAAAAACACAAAAATTAATTCATTAGTTTTAGATTCAAGCATTTCTCTTACATCAAATTCTTCTGGATTGACTTCAAACCAACTCTTAGGACACAGGACATGTCAGTTGTGGACCTACCTGGAAACTCCTTGTACTTCCTTCAGTTCACCACACATATCAGATGCCAAGACTACCAAGTTTAATGTTGTGATCAAGTAATACATGAACATTGACTTTCAAGAATTATTCAATCAAAATTATTCCATATTAAAACATTGCTTCCGAGATTAATATGTCTAATACATGTTGATTATGTTAATTATTTTTCATTTGGCCCTCAGTAAACTTTAAACTTTCTTTGGAAGTCTTTTCCCAATGGTGATCCAGGCAGATGTATTTGCCCAGTCACTACCCTATGAATTGTTGGTTACCAATATTTTGACTCAGGCACAGTGTGATGCAAGGGATCCACTCATCTCCTGCAGTGATTTCAAACAGGTTATCTGGTGATTATTATTTATTTGATGATCTGCAATACCAGCGGGACTTCTTAACTGCAAATTATTTTAGGACTTCGTTGATGCTTAAGACTTGAATGACTTTAAAACTTCCATCGCAGTTCCTTTTAACCAAATTCAAGTGTGTTTTGTTTTCTAATTCCCCTTCACAGTTCTTAACTTTTGTGAGAGGCTTGGATGTTGACCTCAAAAAAGAAAGTCAGGATTTGATTAGAAGCTACTACATAGCAAGCAGGACCTCCAGATGTTTCATCGATTCTTCGTTCCTCATGCCAAGAACTTCTATCAAGACGATGTTAGCTATTATTGATAATTGTTCGGCAGCATTGCAAGATTCCTTTGACATCTCTCGAACATCAGAACGTGCATGGCCGAATCATTTGCCAAGTTGAACATGAGGCAGGAGGTCCTGGAGAGTGATGCCCTCTTTGCAATTTATTTCTATGAAGAGATGCTTTTTTACAGGACAGGTCTGGTTACTGTGGACATTGATGAAAATAATTATTTGGAATGCAATAACACGTTTCAAAATTTTTAGAAACTTATTTTTTGCGAAGGTGTCTCGGTCCTCGGAGTAACACCATCCCTGCATGCATGCGACCTTAACCTTCACGCTTCTATTGGGTTGCTCGTGAGACAAATTTGTAACACTTTCGACTAGCTTTGACGTTTATAAATACTTAATCAAATGCTTTGCTTTGGGTGTTAAAGAATTACTTAGTTTGGTCCCCAAATGGTCACGCCCAACCTAAAGTAAATCTGTAATGTTTACTTAGATTCACTACATTTTTTTAAATATTTGATAGGTTGACGAAAAGCTTCATTCCTTCAGGGAACAACTTGTAAAGTTTCTGCACAAACATTGTGATTTACTGGGAGATTGTGACATCGAATTAGAAGACTAAAACACGTGAAACAGATTTTAGTGATATAAATTTTATTTATTCCAATAATCTGGACTTACAATAAAGTGCACCTAAGAAAAATGTAAATTTATGGCCAAAGATCAAAGCCCCTCATTTGAGCAAGATCCTTTTGAGAACATTTAAATTTTGCCTCTAGTTGAACTGAATTCTGGGCAGAACGTCTCCACATTTAGCTTCAATCTTTAAATCGACAATACCGTCCGCCCTCGTTGGACCGATGTTGACGATGGCCAATCTCTTTCCACCTTCTTTGCATTTCACGGCGAGTCTATAGCCTGAATAAACCTCAAATCAAGGAGAACATTACCATTAAAAAAGGTGAACTTGATATTTTTATCAGAATTTATTGAGCAAACAGAAAAAAGGGAAAAATCAATTTACATATGAATTCAAAAGGAATGTCCCAATGGATCAAATTCCCATCTCGGGGACATCATGAGAAAAACAAAAAAGTGACGAAGCAAGATGCGAATCTTAAACAGTCAGAATAAAGACTTAAATAATCAAAATGTGGGTAAAGCAATTTTTTTTTATGTAAATGACTTCAGATTTTTCTTATATCAGGGCAAACAGTTAGCTTGGGTGTCACCTTATTCTAGTTCAGAGTAGAATATGAGAGGTCCAAGGAAAATATTAAGGTTTTTTTTATATGCAGTAAGAGAAATTCCTTGGAGCTCTGGAAGGGATCCTCGGAGGAGTTCCCCCGTCTTCAAATATTTTGGCCCTATGAATCTCCTTAAGCTTTCAGGGGACAGGCCGCATCTGGCGATCGGCCTGATGTCCCTGTCGGTTTCAACCTTTCAGGCCCGGCCCTATCTTCAGCCATGTGAGGCTCTCGCTGTCATTCTTATGCCGATCATTATTGCCCGGACTGGAGAGACTACGAAAGCTCTCGTTGGCTTCTTTACGTCACTTACTGCACGGCTTGGAAGCCCACAACCTTCGACTATGCGAGGCTCTCTTTGGCTTTCTTGTGTAGATCATGTCCTCCCCAGTTGCCTACAGTGGCCTTGATAGCCCTCGGTGGCTTCTTCATGCCATGTACTTCATATTTGCAAACAGGGGCCTAAATTTTCTAGCAGCAGTCGGGAGATAGAAATTTTTTGGGACTCGGCCACTGCTTTTATTCAACCCCATTTGGACAGAAGTCGATAGTGATTTGCTAGCCTGTGACCAGCCTATTTTTCCCCAATAACTGCTGCATCTCTCGGCCGAGGAGTTGGCCCGTCGTTGGATCATTGACACCGGAGATCGACAGCTTTCTCCGGCTTTCATGCACTGGCTTCGGAAGACTCCTTCTGGCCTCTCATTTGCCAGATCCAGAATGAGGCCGCTTCTGCAGCCTTCAGACATCTTTGCCAAAGCCTTTGTTCTTTCTCGGCTAGACAATCCAATCTTAGCGATGAAGGCGTAAGTCAACCTGCCCCTTGAGCCAACCTCGATGGGGAAGAGGTCTGTTTTGTAGCCTTTTGCTTCCAGGTCCATCGACAGATCTGCATACTTTTCTGCCTTGAGTGCATTGCTATATTGAATTATATAATGTGTAGAGGAACAGAGATTACAGAGAGAACATTACAGTTGAAGTTGATAGATTCATGTCGAGCGGTAGTAGCAGCTTGTGTTCGTGTTTGAACATCACAAAGTTGGAATTAGTAATTTTAATGCTGATTTGTACAAGCAACAAATTGTATGCCTAAATGTATATCAAGGAACAAAGTTGGAAGCAGTTGGTGATTAGTATTTGGTTGTGGCACTCACATATAATGAGCTTCCGATCACGAGCATGGAATCACACTTTTTAATAAGTGCATCAGCTATCCGAACAGTCTTCATTGGAACATTTTCACCAAAAAAAACTACACCTGGTTTGAGCAATCCTCCGCAGCGACTGCACGAAGGGGCCTCAACAATTAAAAACAATATCATGCTCATGTTTCAGTATTTGAAATTTATGAAATCTTTATGCATGATTTCAGACTGATGACCTCAAATCAAATTTAACCTAGAACATTTTGTCAAATGATATAAAAAAGATTCAAAAATACAGAGGAACTTACATAACTTTACAATTTGTAAATGTCTAGTTGTATTAATCTTTATTTGAACATATGTTCAAAATCATTACTTTGAAATTGGCCACTGCTTCATCACTCAATAAGACATCTCCATCCGGAGCGAGGGCATCATCGACATTGACCGACTTTATCCAGTCACCATTCGATGCAGATATTTCTTCTTGCAGAGCAAATCTGCTTTGCGAAAACCCACAACTGAGACATACTACTCTGTCAAGAAATTGTTAATGCCTTGTTTCAATCCAGTCTGAATTCTTGTTATTTACCATTGAGCTACTTGTGGGTTGTTCCATGGAGTTCAACTACTTTTGTGCTCCCAGCTTTTGTGTGGAGCCTGTCGACATTTTGAGTGATCAGGTGGAGCAGCCTGTCCCTCCGTTCCCACTCTGCTAGAATAAGGTGTCCGATGTTGGGCTGGAAAGAAGAGAACTGGGGCCATGCCACAAAATTTCTTGCCCAATATCTTCTCCGTGCGTGCTCACTTTCTAAGTAGTTTTTAAAATTAACTGGCCTTCTGTTGGTTCTTGCATAAAGTCCAACTCCCTCAGATCTGTAATCTGAAATTTCCAAATAATTTCAAATTGAGTTCCACATATATAGCATCAAAAAAGACATTGTTAGCCATTTGTAAAGTGCCTATTCCTGAGGGCACTTTATTATTTATTAATTGTTTTTCTGAGTAAGACAACATTGAAAATATCCACAGAAAAAGAGCTTTAAAATGCAGTCTATGTTTAGGAAATCAGTCAAAACTGCTAAGCATTCCTTTACTACATAAGCTTCTGTCCAATCCAGTATATTTTGATCTAATGTTCCCCACAACAACATTGTCTTTTTTGACCCTTTCTATTGTTTCGTTGGCATTTGTAATTGTTTCCAAATTTGTTTACCTCAAATGAATACACTTTTCCCATATTAATCCCAAAAGTGGTGTATCACACAGACAATAGTAAACTTAAACCATTATAAATTAATGTTATGTTATATTATGTTAAGTTGTTCATCTAGTTTTATGAGGTATCCCATATTTATTCTTTCATTCATCATTCCCTGCTTGACAATCTTAGTCATTCTCTCTCTTAGTGTCAAAACGTCCAAACTACTACAACATTTCTTGCCATTGTCCGATACAGCTTTTTTTGTTTCTTTCTCTCTATTCTTGATAAGCAAATAAAACGTGCCATGGAGGAACCAATAAAACCCTTGGTACTCTCAATAACTCTATGAAACAAACGTAACTGCTTAGAATATTTAAGATATACATTTAATTACCCGGTATACCACTTTCTGTCGATAGTCCAGCACCTGTCATAACGAGAAGGCTTTTTGATTTATTGACAAATTCATTCAGTGCCGCAATAGCACTATCTTTAACCGGCGAACATTTCGGAACGAAAGTAGACATTTGTAACGAAGGAACAAAGAATTTTGTCATATTTTATGAATGTCAATAAAACCCCGGCAGGCTACCATTCGTGTAAAATGAGCAAGTCGCAATCTGATTTTAAAATACTCGCAAGTCCAATTTGTAAACAAAATATCTTAATTGTGCTTTAAAAAATTATATCAAATTTAAAATGATTTACTGACAACATTGGATCGATAAATCTATTTTAGGACCTTGTTGAAGTTTTTTGTAATTGTTGCTATTTGAAACCGGTTTTTGGTTGTAGTTATGTTAGGATTTGATTCACTTCTATTCGTTCAGTGTAATAAAGCATTATTAATATTATATTAATAATTGAGCAGTCGTCAGAAGTATTTGGAGCGACTTAATTTATAATTTTGTTCGTAGATGTGAGTAACGCCTCTATGAAGTATAGAGACTAAGACAGTGTTTTTATTAAGCTTAACTTAGCGGTTGACATAGAATAATGCCGAATCCAAATCACGAAAGCGAATGGGCTCTTTACAAAGTTCTAGAAAGGGCTAATTTACTCCAATATTTTGATGTTTTTATTTCGCAAGGTTTGTATATACATTACGCATGCATGCTGTACATGGCAAAGATATAACTATTTACATTTACATAGTATGCATTGTGACAGGTGGTGATGATGTGGCACAATTGTGTGAGGCAAGCGAAGATGAGTTCTTTGAGATCATGGCCTTGGTTGGCATGGCTGGCAAACCGCTTCATGTTAGAAGACTTCAAAAAGCTCTCAGGGAATGGATATCTTATCCATGTAGTACAACTTACTTGCTTACTTTTATATAATTCATTGCCAATGGATTATACATAAAATAAAATATGGTTTGATCACCTATATCCCATTCATTGTTTAGCCAATCACGAACTTCCCAGCAAAGGGAGTATTTTTGCATCAATTTCCAACTCCAGCACAAACGAAAGGTTAAGGGTTCACACGAATGGATCCTCAAACTCTTCACCATTTGTGAGTCCATTCTTGAGATTTACTAAAAATAATCCTATTGAAAATTACATTTAAAAGAAACTTAGTAACCATTAATTCCTCAATGATTCTAACTTTGTTGAGGTTTTTTTATTTGATTTTATTTTGTAATCTATTGTACCACTTTGTAATCTTTTGTATTCAAAATTTATTCATGTTCAACTGACTATAGAATGTAAATAGGGTTCCAGACACAAGCTTGATTTTGAACACTAAGTTTTCTCAGTTTATGTTTGATAAAATGTCTAAATCTTTAATAGAGAGAAGAACAGAAGATATCAACATCAACAGGCCACAACTTAGAAAATAAATTATCTTTGGAACAAGTCGAGGTCATCCAATCATATGTTGAGCAGATGGCCAAAAACCTACCACTTTATGCTCCAAAACCTCTCAACTCAAAGAAACAAGTTGATAAAGAAATAGAGGTGAGAAAATCAGTAATTATAATTGGAAATTATTAATAAGGTAAAATATTAAATTAAAATCTTCATACTTGGTGATGGTCATGATCATAATTGCATTTATAGTTGCAATTGTGATTTTAACCATATTTACATATTTGCCTTCATCAATACTGCAGTATTGAAATGTCGTCAACAAATCATTGCTTTTATAAGGAGTTGCTGAATTATCCGGACGACCATCCCGACAAAAACGAACTTCTCAGGAAATACGGCACCATTTACGGCAGATTTGACTCGAAGAGGAAAAGTGACAAAATGATGAATTGGCACGAAGTAAGATTTGTATTGCAAAATTGTTTTTTGCTCATTGCTTACAATTTTCAGTCAATCTAACATGAGAACATTTTATCCTGAAAGTGTGTGGTATCATAAACTTAACTATATATGTATATTTGTACACATTCAAATGTATCAAGTATTGATCTATTATTAGCCAGATTGTGATTGATGCTGATTTATTGACTGTTTAATTTGGTTATTTTTATTGTACTTCAGTTGTGCATTAACGAGGCCGCTTGTCAACTGTGCATCCACAGACCTGCCTTAGTGACAAGAAGAGAGGACCTTTTTAACCTCTCAAGACAGGTTGTCAAGGAGTGCAACCAGCAACTCAGTCAGATAAGCAGTACAAGCAGGTTCTTGGATACCATTATTTTGCATGGATTTGTTAGCTACTATTAAGTCTACTATTCCATTAGGACATGGTGAAACTGACATTTTTATATCATTGTTTGTGCTGGAAGCAGTTTTATTAAGATGCAGTAAATTAGGTTGTTGCAGCTCACATCAAAGTGACTAAGACGGATTAACTGGAAGGACCGCTTAGCGAACGAATAATATTTACCGACCCATTTATATTGGAAATGTTCTATTTTCTTGTGTTATTTTTTAAACTCTCACTTATTTTAGAAATGAAGAAACCGTGAATTCAACAGTTGATTGCCTTAACGGTGCAGCCATCAAGTCAGAGACAGAGAGTGACAAATAACCATCATTTTGGATGATCTTTGACAGTTTCATTTTAAAAGTATTGCTTGCTTGCAATCATTATGGTCATCATTCTATTAATGGTTCTTTGGGAGTGGAAAGCATTGCATTTGTTGGTTTTATTGCAATCGCTTTACGAATGCTTATGAATCTATTTTTTTAAAGTCCTGTTTCCATATGATTCAATTTAGTGGGCAACTACTCTCATATCAATAAAGAAATTGTGCGTGCGTCTGGGGTTATTGCGATCGTCCTCGCATGGAGACTTAAAGTAGGATTGCAAATCGTCCTGCATTGTGTCCGTTTGATGCAGCTGCGAGTGAATTGCACGCCAGTTTTATGCTCGTACATTCATCACATTTTTATGATTTGCCTCGTCTAATTCTTTCCATAATCAAGAATTTGTGGTATTTGGTATGGAAATGTTCAAGAGCACCCCGTAAGGAAATAGTAAATCTAAATCAGGTCAGGCAGTAAGATAAGTGAAATGGGGTGCTCCCGCACGGTCTAATGGTTAAGACTTCCGCCTCTCACGATGGCGGCACGGATTCAAATCCCGTTGCGGGAGCGCCGTCCTAATCATCTAGCTATGCAACGGACCTAATGAACAATTCTTCAAGTGAAATGGCTCCAATCGAGAAACAAATCAATGCCGAACCAGGGAAACGTACACAAAGATCTTGATGGAGTCAAGTTGTTCCCAGAAGTACAAAATTATAAAATTTTTAAAATGTATGAGTGAAATAACAAGTGAATGGTGTTACATCGTCTTCAATATTCAATTTTTTTTATAAATTTCTCATCGAAAGCACAGTAGCCAGTGCGCACAAACTTAACCCTCGTTTACGTCCGTAAGTGTGCTTTACAAAGACATTCGTTCTTGCACAGACTCCGAAACTTATACACGCACAAGATGAAATGTCATCCTCATCACTTTTAAATAGAAAACCTTGCATCACATAGCTGTCAAAATTCTACCACCTAATGGCCAATGTTTGGTGCGGCCTTGTTCAAATGATTTCGTTGTGTTGAAACAGCTTAATAAGAGCACAAGAGGAAAAATGAAACATTTTGTTCCACAGAGGTAGGCCACATTAGAAATGCAATTTCCTAGAAATTCAAATTTTTTTGGACAAAAATATCTGATTTGAGATAAAATAAATCCGATTAACCATTAGAAGTGTACAATAAGACCTCTGACAGGTAAGAGAATAAGATTGAGTCATGTACAAACCCACAACAGCACGGTGCCATGAAAAAGATGGTGAAAATAAAGCACAACTCGTGTCACACGATTAGAGAAATGATGACAAATGCTGAGAGATTTGAGTTAAATTGTTGCTGGGCAACGTGCTGGCACTGGTTTGGTTAATAAAATGGTTGCCAAAACAACCATGGACACAGCACTTTCAACTCCGATTAACTCGTAAATGCTGACACAAAATAGAGAATAATTTTCATACAAACAATTCAAAACATAAAAAATCTGCATGATGAGACAAATGTGTCAAACACATTAGCTGTTGATGATGATTCAAGAGAGTGCCAAATTGAAAATAAAAACTGCAAGCATGAAATAAAATGCATTGAAAGCACGCAAATTAAAGGTCGCCGAAGTACTTCCGAGGGGATGCTCGGGATCAGGAATAGATGGTGATGACCTCCCTGCCACCTCCCCTCACCATTAGCACCCTGTCCAGTCCTTCGGTCAGCACTTCCAGGTACTCCATGTCTGCAAATATCACAATAAATCAACCATTTCATTGTAAAGACATTAGGTATCTTTCTGTTCTATTACTGCACATTGGTTTTTGTATATTTTGCTTCAAAGACTAAAACGATTTATTTGCTTTTCGAATGGCATCAGTGACCTGAGAAACAAGTCGAATAAATGAATGAATAAAGTGCAGTCTTAAAAATAAGATATAAAGAAATCAATGTCTTTAAATAACAAAACAGAGCTTGCTCTTTAATATCGGCACCACTCAATATCAGCATCATTTGATATCGGCACTGCTTAATATACATATCATGGACATCTATCTTACAGTTTTCCTCGCCAGAGGATGATTTTGGTGGACCAGGGAGGTTAAGGATGACCAGTTGGGCATCATGGGACTTTTCCACGATGACTTCATTCAGTCGGACGGCCGTGTGCATTCTTCTCACATTCTGCTTGTCTCTATAGTCAGTCGGTCATAAATGAATTAGTAACTAACTGGTGATAATAATTATAATAAATAAAAAAAGTATAATTGTAAAATTATAATTATTACTATAATAATTAATATAATAATTATTAAGTACGGCTTGATGCTGAGAAGTTCCTCATTGAAATCATCTCCACCACTCTCGGAGGCTTCGACTTCACTCCAGCTGTCAGAAAGCACCTTCTTCTCCTCGGTTGGTTTCGATTCAAACTCAGAATCTTCTGCCATCACAGCAGCAGCATCATCCAGCATCTTCTGGGGCTGAAAAGTTTAAAGAATTAATGAATTAATAATAATAATAAGCAATCAAAAATTGTTCTAATTTTGGATTTGTTGAGTCATTCAAACTTCAAGTAATTAATTGAAAAGTTATTTTTGTATGTTCATCTGTTAAACTGATTGTTGTGAAAATGTAAATGTTGAGACAGTAACAACAATACAAAAATAAAAAATATGCTGTTAAGCATATTGCCAAGACCACATTCCATGAAATATCTTATAAATAACATACTGAATGTGGCTGATGATTAAATACTTGAAGACAACAACCATGTTTTTGAGTCTCTTCTTCTTCAGTCTCAACTCCTTCATCATGGCCGATCTTTGTTCCATGATGAGAGCTCTCTCGTAGGTGTAAGCTCTGATGGCACTGTCTGGCTGGAATATTTAATAGTCAAATAATTTATCACCAAACAAATTATGAATAAACTGCAATGGTTATTCACCATGCAATCAGCAAAGCAACAGTTACGATCTGGCCGATCGCAGAGCACATTGAAATGTTACCAACCAATGGCACGACAAAAACTTCTGCTCGCAACCTCAAGTGATACAAAAACTTCTGAAGGTCGAGTTTAATTTGTTCGATGTTGTCCTCCATTTCTTCAAAATAGAATAACTCGACATTAGAATGTTGACATTAAATTAACCCTTAAACAAATAAATATTAGTCATTTAACTTTCGTACTGGGATTCGTGCAAAATTAGTGGCATTAATTATATAATGTTGATGATGTTAGCGACGACGACGGCAACAATTTGTCGATACGTACGAGCTACGGTGAATATCCTCATGGTGCAGAGCTTCCAAACTTTGTGTTGAATCAACAGGAAAGGGAGGAGCATCAAGAGGCCTCCATCATCTGTTTGTCCAATCAATTAAGGCCAAGAACACACAAAACCTTAAATTAATCATAATCAAGTGGTCGAGAATCCTTCATCTCCATAATAATAAATAAGTTAGTGATACGTATCGTCAAACGTTATTTGCATATTCATATTTATGAGGAGACTGTGCATTGGTTGTGCAAGTTAGCTCATAGGTTGTCATTAAGAGTCCTGATTGTAACTCGGCCCTCGATGCCACAAAACACCTTTTGGAAGCAGTGCTACCTGCTAAGGTTGGACTTTTGTAGTTGTCCCAAAGTATCGAATACAGATATGTGAAGCACTCAAGAGATCAATATAAAATATATAAAAGTATAAATATAAATATGTATATAAATATATAAATATAAATATATATACAAACAAATATAAAAACAAAATAAAGTAAATTAATTTACCAACGATAAGTAAACAAGTGGCAGAAAAAACAACGAAAGTGAATGCAAAATAATGGTCGTCAAGGATACGGACTATCCACCAAATGTCGATGGTGCCGATGAACTTGTCCGTGTTCTCGGGGAATTGGTCGATGCCCTTGGCTATGAGGGCAGCCAGCTGTGCATTGTTGATGTTGCGCAAAGTGTCTGAAATAAAAACGGAATTTCCCTGTCGCAACCTCTCTTAACCTCGGAATGATTTATTAAAGTTTAGCGTGATGTAATATAATTAGCATCAAGCTGTCCTAACCATCACATCATTCATGTGATGACATTAATCTACAACTAGCATCGCCCACTACTACTTCTACCATTAGGACGCAATAAAATACGGCCAAAATAAGTATAAAGTCATTAGTGCAATAGTTTTTCATCATGATAAGTGCTTCTTCACATTAAGAAATAAAAATTCATTCATCTTTTAATAACCATATTCAACATCAACCACACAAGCATTCTTCATTTATTAGAATGCCCCTTTTCATCTCCATACCACCTATGACGACGAGTCGTCATAAGTCCACTCACAAATTAATTAATTACAAATTATTGCTTTGTTAATGTAGCTCCATTAGTCAACTAACTAATTATTCATTCACGAGCGACTCACCGATGAACACTTTGTATGATTTTTCATCTTCATCGTGTCTCCATCCATGAGGCCACCCGAGCATTACCGTGTTGTGAGTCAGACCTCCCACTCCTGCTCCTTGAATACTGAACATCATCATCACCATCAATATCATCATCACTATCACCACCGTCATCATCATTGTAGTTATCATCATCATCACAACATCACCAGCCATAAGAAATTAAAAAAGCATTATTTAAATATTTCTTGATATTGTGCCAAAATCAGATTCTTATGAGATTAAGTTTGAGAAGTTGTGACAACATTGTAAATTAATGAGCAAACGAGTGGACTAAAACAAACAGGTAGCAGAGTCCTTGCACCATGTTGTCGGCCACTATGACCTCCGCAAACCCTCGTGCCTTTTCCTTCTTCATCATTTGAGACAAGGTCTGCTTGGCTGCCAGGGCGTCTGCAAACTTCTCAGAATATTCTCCTTCGATTACCGAACCGACCAGCGTCAGTCCTTTGCCTGATGAAAAGGAGGGATTGGAACTTGAAAAACTGTGTGATGTGTCATGATAATCAGCAGCTATTTCAACATCTGCTATTAAGAAGTGCCAGCTTGAATTGGATCAGCTGAAATTATCTGCAAGAAGCCTCTATGGTTACCAGGATGTAGCAAGAACTTCTCATCATTAGCATCAAGAGTTGAACAACACAAGTAAACAGCAACAACAATAATAACAACAATATAATAATATTGCATACTGCAACCAATGAATGAATACATTATAATATATATAATGTAGTATTTTTATAATTAAATTAAACAAATTAAATCAAAAACACACCTAAAAACATGTCATGAACCTATCATCTTTATAAATATAATAACATTGGTTAATTACTGGTAGTT
Source organism: Hirudo medicinalis (assembly GCA_011800805.1). Classification (NCBI taxonomy): domain Eukaryota; kingdom Metazoa; phylum Annelida; class Clitellata; order Hirudinida; family Hirudinidae; genus Hirudo; species Hirudo medicinalis. Next base: position 106,703 of record MPNW01000280.1, read on the forward strand.
ATCTGCAAGAAGCAGTCACTGTTGTCCTAGCATGATGTTAGAACTGGATAGATAATATAATTTCAATATATAAATCACACCTTCCTTTAGTTGGCTTGAAAATGTCAACATCTTCCTGTACTTTGGATCAAGAGTGTCCTTCAATTTGATGAGAATCAGCAGTTGGGGCCTCCAATTCTTGACGTGCGGAGGTCCCTCTTCCAGCCTCAACAGGGCAAACCGAGCTGCCGACATGGCCAACCCTCGGATGCCGTCGCCCCATTCTTTCTCGGCTCTTAATTAATAATAAGAACAATTTTATTAACGTCGTCACGTTGGAATGTTATTGGTGGTAATGTCATTAATAATATTGTGTAAACATTATGATGACATGAGGTTGAATAATTATGGTAATAATTGATAATAATAATTAAACTTAAAGTTAAGAATGTGAATTATCAGAAATATCATTTACATGGAAATAAGGAATGCATAAGTACCCCTTGTATTCAATGTATTTGTAGATGAATGCTGCTATGACGATGGCAACAATAGCAATGTACCAGCAGGTCATGAGCATCAGAATCATGCACAGAACCACTCCAAAGAGTGACAGACTCCTGCAAATATTTCATTTAAGTTCCAAAAATGTTACATCATTTTTTAAACCAAATATTAAAAGTTGAATATTTGCTAATTAATAAGTCTATTTATAACCTGATGTTAATATTTAATACAATTACAAATATTCAGTCGTAGAATATTGATGTTAAGACTTCGGGAAACATTCCTCATAATTTTTGAAATAAAAAATTATGCTGAGATCGAGAAGTGCGAAAGAGGCCAGTTGTGAATCAAAGATTGTAGCCAAACTTCTTAGTTTTCATTTGTGAAAGTTGTTTACAGGTAAACGAGGATTGTCTGAATGAATTTGCTGAGGAAAACTCAAAGGAATCAAAGGAACAATTGAAAATTCTAACTGAGGATTTTGCAGAGCTTATACTGATTATGAGGACAACTGATAAATTGGTTGATGCCATTAAAGAGCAAGGAAAACAAATTGAAGAGCTTCAGCAGAACTTGAAGGAGTTGAATAAAGTTTTTATAAAAAAAAGTTGGATGAGAACAAACAAGAAACCAAACAATGGTCCAGTTTATTTGAAGATAAATAAATATTGAGTACAGATATTGAGAAAGTCCAAGAATCAGTGACAGACACAAACTCAAAAATAGAAATGAACAATGAGAGACAAAGAAGACAGAACAACTTCACAGTCTACAATTTGACAGAAGATGTTGGAAAGTCAAAAAAAAAAACAACTTAAGTCAAAGCTCCTGAAAGAAGTAACAGACAAAAAATAAAAAAAGAAATCCTGGAAATGTTCAGAATTGGAACAAAAGTTGAAGAATCTTCAAAACCAAGGCACTTGTTGATCAAATTTGAAAACTTGACCAAGAAAACTTGATTCTGGATAACAGTAGCAAGTTTGAGAGAAAGTGAACAATTCAGGAAAGTAATCCTGAGACAAGATCTTCTTTGATCTTTAGTTTGATTTCTGATGAATTGAGCATCTACAGTTTCATTAAGTTTTACTTTCACAGTCCTGCGGAGATCCCGAGCTCGTTGGGGATTTTAAACATTTGTAGATCTGTGATAGGTTCATTTTATGGACTGTTTGCTTTTGTTCAGATTGTTTTGGTTTGGAAAATAATAATAATAATATAAATAAATAATAATACAATTAAATTGAAAAAACTCAACATTCAACAGTTGTGCTTCAGTTGAAAGCATGTCTGGATTTCAATCATTTGCTGATTGAAGTATTGGTTGAACTCCACTAACCAGTGGTAGAACTTGAATCTTGGTCTCCAGTTTGGAGTTCTGAGGATGGTTTGAAGGGCACAAGCAAGATTTACAAATCCGTAACACATCAAGAAGAATCTGGAAAGACACATTTGTTTCGAAATATGAAAAAAGTTCTTAAAATGCAAGAAATGTAATGTCTTTTAAATCAAAAAAACTTATGCAAACATCTAATGTGTATGGCCACACACCAATAACAATAATCACCCATTTCATCCCTAATTAGGCTTGGAGATGGTGTGATAATGATGCTGCTCAAGTATCTATGCAAACATTCTTAGAAACAAATCTAACATTAAGCACCAAAGCAGCAAAATGCCACCTAAGTACGTTAAGTACTTGACATTTTAATTTGTTGTCATTATCAACATTGACGTCATCAAAATACTTCAAAACGTTGCCATAGCAAATGTTATGAAATGCTATGTTAAAGGGATATTAAATGGATGAATTGTACCATGAAGTACTAACTCAGAAATGACAGGTGATATGAAGTTATCGATGTTGGCAATCAGGATGCCAATCTCTGCAATGAGGCCCGTCAAGATGAGGGCTCTGACGGGCTCGCCCTGCTTTGTTGTCACGGAGAAGAAGTTCAGGAAGGGGATGACTCCGTCGGCTGCTAAGGCTTGCAGGAGACGAGGTGCTCCTGACATCGTAAGTAGTGAAGTAATGGAAATAAGCAGCAAAAAGATGAAAAATTATTTAAAGTGAATCATAAAATGGCTGAATGACAATTGGAATAAGAAAACCAACATAGATAATTAATTTAAATTAATAATAATTAATTAAAAATTGACAAGATAAAATGAAAAGCAAATGCATAATTTGGAAAATTTGTTTAAAAAAATGCTGTAAATAAATTAAATGAACATGACCAGTACTTGAGAAATTGAATTAAATCTCAGCTTCTGAGGATTAGAATTGCTCAGAGAGTTTCAGGAAAACACAGAACGAATGCCAACAAACCAACAAGACTTTGCAAAGCAGCTCCACAGGTTGACAGAAAGGCTCCAACATTAACCACCCAGTGGGACGGCCAGGCCAAAGTGGCGAGGATCAACCCTCCGCCGATACTTTCTCCGAACCTGAACGGGGAACGCGATTGGTCATTACCAAAGCAATGAAATGTCTTTTATGGGTGAAGCATCACACAAAATATTTGTTTGGAGACTGCAAGAGTACGATTTGATTGTGCAAGTCAGCTGGGATGCAACCATCCCAGCATGATTCAGTTTAAAGCAACGGTTGCTACAAAACAAATCATTCTTGCACCCAGCTTGCACCCAGGGAACATCCTTGGGAAGCAGCACTTAATAAATGGTTGAAATGTCAAAGTATTGATTAAACACGATAAATTGACCTGCACCTAACAAACAAACGATTATACAGTGTATTTGCGTAAATTCACTGAAATACTTGTGGAAGTAAGAACTCAAACAATCACAACAATCACAGCAATGCTTACTTGTCTCTGAGTAGTTGTCCTTCAACACATCCAGCAATAAGCAAGACACTGGTGATATCTTAAAAGTTCTTTAAGGAAGAATAGACTTTCTAAGCTAACGTAATGCAATGTGATGTGATGTAAAATAACATAATGTCGATGAATCAAAGGCATCATGTTTAAATTAGAACACCACGCTTATGCACACAATCCACCAATCGAGAACAACAACAAATCAAGAGGAGGATACACATTATTGAAGTTGTAACAACTGCTCCAATGGTCCCCTTAGGAATGGATTTCTGAGCATCAGACAAATCACCAGACCTGTTGGAGCCTGACATGAAGCCTTTGTTGGAAAAATAAATAAATCTCTTCAAATTATTATTATTATTATTATCGTCATCATAAATCATTACACCATTTGCATAACATAAATCAAAACAAATATTAGCATTGATCATACAAAAGAAGAAACTGTTATCATTGCCATCACTAGAATTATTATTAATTTTGATGTTCGGGGACTCGCCTGTGACAGCAGGAAAGAGGATTCCGATGAGAACGAGGAAGTTTGAAGTGAGGTCAGACAGAACGTCTCCCCTCGACTTATGTCCTTCCTCCCCAAAACCAACCCTGTCACCAGCTTCATTGTATTTCGACCAGGTTTGGTCTGAAACATTGAAACATGCGTTGTTAACTTTATCATTTATCGGATAAATCATGTAACCACTCTTACAAATATTAGATGTTTATGTGCAGGTTTCATTATAACAACCATAATAATAATTGCATAATAAGCACCACCATTGAAAGTTATGGCATCAATTTCTACTTTTATTCACCATCTCTTCCAGGCCGAACGTTACTATTGGTTACCAAACTACCAAATATCGAATGATTATTCATTCAAATTATCTATAAAAACCAACTCTTAAAAATTCCACTTGCAAGTCCTGGGATTCCTGGTTTGATGATGACATCATTGTTTTTGAAATATTTGCAGTCCGGAGACTCGGCCTCGGTCTGATTGTCGCCGCAGTACATGACGAACAGGACGTTACTGGGATCGCTGAGGTTCTTGTGGCAATGATCCAAAGGAACTATTTCTTGAGACATCAGTCTCTCACCCACCAGACAAATCCTTCAATTACAGTCACTTTGTCATTTGATTGTATTTCAAAGGGTTCAATCCATCATGCAACACTTGATATAAAGATAAACAGTTTTGTGTTTAGAAGTCAAAATGACAAAATAACCTGGGACCTCTGTCAGGACTAGCCACAAAGAATCCAATGTAGATGCTGATTATGGAGCATATCACACAGAACAGGGCCAGGACGGACAACTTGCTGACGAATCGAACCCCGATGAGAACCCAGAGGAACATGATGAGGAAGAGAATGGAGCCATAGATTCGGTAGTTGTTGAAGGCATTCGAAGGATCTGACAGAGGCCTAAATATGGCTGCCTGAGGAACCATGTATTGCTGCAAGACAAACAAATTACTGCCCTTAGCCTTCACCACCCTTAGCATGAAGCAGCAATAAATGCATGAATTAATATTAAACAAAACAAAAACTAACCAAAAAAATCTCGACAGCCCCCACAACATAGAGTGCTGCAGCAACTGCGGTGCCCAGGTAGAACAGAACCCCGACGGCTCCCCCGAACTCGGGTCCCAGCGCTCTCGAGATCATGAAGTACGAGCCACCGCCCGCTACCACGCCGTTGGTCGCTATGGCACTCATAGATATCGAGGTCACAATGGCCTGTCATGTTGCAAACATTTCTCGACGATGATATTCTTAGTGTCAACATCGTCATATCAATCGCTGTTGTTATTTATGTGATTATTGTGAACTTGATATTATTGTCTATAAAAGCATGCCAGTAACAATGCATAAATTCATAAAAATATCGAATAATAAAAAGGAGCAATGAGGTTAAGTAGAAGTTATGAATCACGATCATGACTACAATCAACCATTTATAACCGAGCAATGAAACCAAACTCACGCAGAGGCAGCATAGCGTCACAATGACGAGAGCCTGCAACCACCCGGCCATGCCGATCACCCAAGCGTAACGGATGAAAAAGATAATGCCAAAGATGTTTTGGATGCATGGGAAGTACACACCCATCATGGTACCAAGCTTTGTGTTCTGATGATTTGCCATTGCATAAAAATACGAAATAATAATTGATTAATGATAATAATAATAATTGATTAATTTCTTTATAATCCGTCCATTTAAATCATAACAACCCTCGGTGCAGGCTTCTTGACTTTCTTTCCATCTTCTTCGTCATCACTCAGCTGGGGCACGATGCCCCCTTCATAATTGGCCAATCGGTTGATGATGCTCGACACGTAAGGTCTCTGATGGGACTCTTCCTGCAAAGAATTACAGTTCATAGTTCAAGTGCACGAATTCAAGGAATTACAGTTCATAGTTCAAGTGCACGAATTCAAGGAATTACAGTTCATAATTCAGGTGCATGAATTCACAATTCACTGCAGTTGATGTGCATTCTGTGCACCTCCTTAAGCAGCAAGAAGTCAAAGTAACCTCAAAAAGGGCCATCTGTTTGTCGGGGTCATCCTGAACATCAACGAGGACTGATTTGTCACTCTCCACCGTCGTGAACGTCTCTCCTGCTTTGATGTGTTGTTTTTGTATTTTATAGTTCAACGAGTTATAAAACAATTTCAACGACAATTCCAGCGATAAACATTGTCCTATTTATTCTGTTACTTATTTATTATATTTCATAATTTATTTGCTTTTTCATTTTATTTTGTTAATCACTTAAATATGTACTCTGTGCCAACAAAGGATATGACTTCATAAGTTTAAAAATCACTTTTAAGGCACTTTTAATTAGCATTTGAATTGCAGAATGCTCAACTTCCACTAGCAGAAGTAGCACAACATTTGTATTTTAATCTGTCATTAAATATTTGATGATTTGATTTGATGACCAGCACGGATTCGAATCCCGTTGCTGGAGCACCGTCCTAATCGTCCGGTCGTGCAATGGACGTTAATAAACATCGACATTTGATGACCAATTGCTTCAAATGCATTAACGATACCGAGTTGCATCTGGAGCCCAGAGGATTAGTGATATTACATACTAATCGGTAATTAGTCGAATAAGGTCTAAAACCAAAATTAAAACATGGATCTTCACTAACCATCAACTCTTGAGTAACCCGAACCTTCGGTGATAACATAAATAAAAAACAAATTATAAGTGGAACACCAAAACATAGTGAAATTGACAAAATTAAATACATCTAAAATAGTCACTAAATTAGATGCCAGATGCTTTAATGAGATTCAATTTTACAGTCAATTAAGAAACACGCATATAATGCAATAATTGTATTTTTTAGTAAATTATAACTAAGTTACTTTATGACTCATCACTTCATATGTCTCTCAGAATATTTAACAGAATTTTTAAAAATCAAACCTGTTCATAAGCAACTTAAAATCGCCTAAACTTATGCATCATAAAACTTAATGATTAATAAATACTGCTAGACACATACATTAACATTAACAACTAACAACATTACCAGCAGTAACTAATTAGGGTACTCAAATAAAACTAATTAGCTGGATTTCAAACTGAGCAACAGAATCACTCAAATTAGTAATTTTAAAATTCACCGTCAACATTTCTGGCGCTAATTGACGTTATGGGATTAGCTGCCCCATAATTGTTTCCAGTAGATAGATTCGGAGGACTAGAGTCATTTATGATTTTTTCGTCCTCTTCGGTAAACAGCTTACCCGACATTTTCTTTTTCCTAAACATGTAACCAGGACTAGCTCAATCACAGCAATGAAAGCGATAAGAAACAAAACAAAAATCTCAATATTGTCAGAAGTAGGGCTGTGAATTTATTTTGCTTGCTGGGAATTTAAAATGAAAAGCTATTTTGTTTAGGCGTATTTATATATTTTTTCCGTCCCTTTCTAAGTTATTTTATGGACTTTGAAGCTCTCAATACAAGCAGCTAGAAAGGTAACCACACCTGCTGCCAGAAACAGTTAAGCGGAATTAATTAGAATTAACTTTTAGATTTTATTTTAAAATATCACAAATTATTTAACAATCGCAAATGTTTAAACCGTTTTTTTTTCTTAACAAAAAGATTCATGGAAAATAAAGCTAGCACTTCAATTTTTTTGAACCGAATGAAGCAAAACCCATGAGATTGGAGACGTCGTCTCCATCTTTGTCTTGTTCATCATCTGATGGAGCTTCACGTTTTTTTGCTCTTCTTTCCCTTTTATAAGCTTTTTGTCTTTCTTCCATTTCTTTTAATTCATTCACTCTCTCTTCAAGTGAATAAGGTTTTGTGGCTTTTTCCCCTTTCTCATTCTTCTTCTGCTTGTGCATTTCGAATCTTTTCTTCACCTGATCCAACGTTGAACGTTCCACCTTCATGGACATGCCAAGATTCCTTTGATGGTTTTTGCCGTTGATGTGATCAAGAAGCTGACGCTGTCCTTAACAAGGCATTCGCAAACTTCGCAGTAGTATCCTCCGAGTTGCGAACATTCAGATGTTTTGCTGATTATCTGAGACTTCCCGATTTTAGAAGTGAGGTCCACTTTGAAATCCCTGGCTTTCAATAATTCTCGTTTCACAGGAGAACCTGGTTTTCCGCTCGGCTTCTCGCCATCTTTTGAGTATCTCTCTTTCGCCAGTTTACTGTACTCATCACGGTCCCACTTTCTCCTATGATCATCTGGTCGGACGTTTGATGACATTTCTTTAAGCTTAGTTAATACAAAATAAGATAAGATATATATAAAAGTTAAGATCTAAAATTATGTAACTTCAGAATATGGTTTAAATTAAGCGGGATTAAGTTTTTATTTCTGTCCTATGTACGACTACTCTTACCAAAGATCATAAATATTACTTTTATACTTGTTATTATTACATTTTAATTAATTTTGTTGGTGCTATTAAGTGATGACAAAATTTATGAACATAATAGTTTAATATTGCAAATAATTTAAAATAATCTAAAACAAAGTCATTAGTCGATAAAATAATATTTAACATTTATTTAAGAGGACCGTTCGTACAAGTCAAGTTTTCCTAAGAAATTTAGTAATTTTAGATAGTTTATATTAAAACGATTAAGACTTAAACAGTAATCCTCAATTATAATGATAGATGCCAATTATAAGCGTGAAGACGTTAATATCTTTAAATAAAGTATAATCAACACTACAAAATAAAATAAAAAATAGAATCCCGATATTTGAACGCAAAGTTTAACCTTTCTAAGAGGGACCAGGGGCCTAGCTACGGGTTTCGGCGACCCTCCTTAACATTATTAATTTGGTAGCCAATTTTGATAATTTTGTGACCCCCTCCACTCTTAACATTAACAATTTGACGCCCCTAGCCTATGCCTATAGAACAGGGCGCGATTGTAATTCATAGGATGTATAGATAGACCAATTTTTCTGCTTTAGGATTTATGCAGAATTTTGTCACAGCAGAGGAGAGTTACTTAAGAGCCGGGAGTGCATAACCCTTCTAAATCAATCGAGGGATCCCTCCTGACGAGATGACTTTTTTTGCTACATTAAAGTCTAAATTCTTTACTTTAATCATCATTTAGAAAAGTCTTGGATGGCGACTACTCAGGGAGCCGAAATAGATCACAAATCAACGCTCTGAAAATGGGGGGAGCTCGTCATGGTTTTGCAGTCTATTCACGTCTGATACTATAAATCTCTTATTCTCCAATTTATCTCCTAGCATGTTAATATCTTAAAATGATATTAATTTAAATTAACTTATATTCCTTTTCTAGTCGACATTCACTTGGCTTGCTAAAAATTCTATATTACGAGCTTTCACCCGATTTACATGAATAGATTCCTGGATTAGCTCTGCTAGCTACGGTGATTCGGTTAAAATGTTGAATCTTCCCTACAATTTGTTTCTAAAAAACATTTAACATTTAAATAAATTTGTTAATTGGAAATAGTTCTGAAGTGAAATAATACACATAGTTTTGCCATAGTTAAATATATATGATCCATTCTCTTGATTCGATATTATCGCTTCTGTTTACATTTAGTTCGAAGATGACATACCAAGTAAATATGCTTTCAAAATAGTTTACCAATCTTTATGGTTAAAGTATCAAGTAATGGTGGAATCGCAAAAACTAATCTTTCTAAAATATGAATTCTGAATTTGCTCACTTTAAAATTGTTGCTGATAATAAGTATTACATTAACATCATTAAAACTAGCGTTAATAACCTGTGTTGTGAAAGCTTAAAACAATTCTGTGAGATTGCTTAGAATATATTACGGATCAAAGCTTAAATGATGATATCATAATTATTTTTAAAAATGTTGGTTGTTTTGGGACTCAAAATTGGCCCAAATTGCTTCAAAAAAGATGTATACATAGAAATACTTTTAGTAATAAAAAAACACTATTGAAGTCATTCATGCATAGGATGATGTTTGATTAAATTTCTCTTTAGAGCCGACCAGATGACCATAGGAGAAAGTGGGATGTGGAGGAATACAGTAGACTGGCAAAAGAGAGATACAAAGATGACGACGATGATGACGAGGACAAATTAGACAGAAGACCGGATTCTCCTGTTAAGCGGGAGATGCTGAAACCTCGTGATTACAAAGTGATGATTGATATTGCTTTTATACATTTTGTTATTTATCTAGAAAAATATTTCAGTATAGTTATTAATATAGTGATTATTATTATGATTTATTTATTATTATTATTATCAATTATGAAACAATTAATTAAATTAATTTAAATTAATTCAGGTTGATTTAGATTCAAGGCTAGGGAAATCTCAAGTAATTACAAAAACAACTCCAGCCTCACAACTTGGAGGGTACAAATGCTTTGTTTTATTATTATTTCTGGAGTCCACTTTTTAATTAATAAATGATTAGCATTAACTCTTCTATAAGTTCAATTTAAAAATTGATTTATGAATTTAGTGATTTCTAAATCCACTTTAAAGTCACAACCAGAATCTTGTGCATAAAAGATTATCTAAAGCTTAAAATTTGTAGTTCATAATTCTTTGTTTTTCTTAATATTTGTGGTGAATTATATGTACTTGGAATCTATATGAAAACATTAAAATGTTCAAAAAAAATATATTCACAATTCATATTCATAAAACATTTTATAATTTCAGATATTATTGCAACGTTTGTGACTGCATTGTCAAAGACAGTATCAACTTTCTTGATCACATAAATGGAAAAAAACGTAAATAAGTTTTTAAAATAATAAATTCAACTCTCAAGCCATTTATTGGACTCATTGATTCTTTCAAGATCAGAGGAACCTGGGCATGTCCATGAAAGTTGAGCGATCAACACTGGAACAGGTGAAGAAAAGATTTGAAATGAACAAAAAGAAAAAGGAGGAGCAGGCCAAAACTTATTCTCTTGAGGAGAGAGTGAAGGAACTCAGGGAGGAGGTTGGGTTTCATTTGAACAAGAATTTGAGTTGATCAATGTTTTGATTCTATTATTTTGGAGATTTTAAAATTTATCTGATTAAAAATTATTCAGTTTTGCAATTTCAACATTTCTATGTCAAGAATTAGTCTCCAGTTGTTTATACATCCTAACTTATTTTTTTTTCTATTCTTTAGTGGATTGGTGACTTTCAGCATACCACCCAAAATATTTGGATTTTTTAAGTGCTCATTGTTGCTCGCCAAATATGAGCACTTGCAACATGTTATCGTTTTGAATGTAAAATATTTTCAATCAGGAAGAGAAACAGAAAGCTTACCGGAAAGAAAAAAGGTTGGAAAAGAAAAGAAAAGCACCTTCGGACGACGAACAAGACAAGAATGATGAAGTTTCCAATCTCATGGGTTTTGCTTCATTTGGTTCAAGCAAAAAGAAGTGAATGCTATGCTTAGATATCAAGGATTGAATTACATGCTACTTTACCATTAAATTATGTTGTTGGTTCAACTTTGTTACATTTCTTTTGAGGATTATCATTGCATTAAAAAAAATCAACACAAGTTCTAAATTTGCGAATATTGAGATGAGAAGAGCTATTTTCGTAAGTGGTTCTTTAATGCCAACTTCAAAAATCCAATAATGTTACAATGTTTCTCATAATACTTAGTGGGCTTTTGCTAAGTTTAAAATATTTTGTCACCTACAATGGAACAACGCCTTGTGGAAATATTGAACTTCGTACCTTACGTGGATTTAAAAAGCTTGAAATAATAAATTGAATGCTTTGTGACATGAATTGTCAACCAACCAAAATAAAAAGATTCAGCAGAAGTAAAGAACATGTTGTCTGTTTAATGAAGTTAACCCAATCCATTTGCGATCTATTAATCTGTTAATATAGATGACAATTTATTAAATTTCATGTGCGTGTAGAAATATACCGACCGGACTAATGTTCTCTAATATAATATTTTTGTGTATTACAAATTCTATAGAACCAAGCTCAGTAGAAAGCAGAATGTTGAACATTCAGTGGTAAGTAGCCTAAACTGAGTTCATTAAAGCGGCCATTATTTTGAACATACTCTCCGGCCTAACATTTTATAATTTATTAAAAATCTCGCCCTAAAAATTGCTTTTGATATTCAAGAAGTGAAAAGTGTCACTTTCATCACTTAATTTTTTTAACATTCGTCGGCATCGATTTTAAAAATTGAAAAATTTAGCAGCAATATTTTTAGGAAAGATCTAATCTCAAACTAGATTTTACCGTTTGAGACGAATTTTTTGGTGTTATCAAATCTCTAGCCCATAATTCTTTCGATTGATTTTTTAAAATAATTAAATTCATATTTTTATGAACTACTCCATAATTTTGTAAATGAAGAATAAATTCTAAAAAGGTTTCATGTAGTAATAGTTCAGAATCATCAAAAAAAGGTCGTAAAATGAATATAGCCCATTTACGTTTTTTGACGATAACTTCTTATGCATAGGAATTACATAGGCTAATACGTAATATAGAAATATTTTTGTTAGTATAACCGAATTTTTGCAATATTTTAACGAAATCAATTTTGTAAAATATCGACCAAATATTAGTTTATATTATTAGGATTTGTGCGACGAATTGTTTTTTTAAGACTATTTTCATATAAAATAAGGATAGTTTGGGGTCAGTTGCTTTCCAAATCATCTTAGTTATGCAACGGACTTTAATCAAATAAATAAATAAATATGGGTCAGTTGCATAGAGTTATTTACCCCCTTGCGGGGGTGCCTTCATGCCCAAATATTTTTAGAACTAACCCCCTTAGCTGCACCCCCCAGTGGAAGTGTACACTTGCTTGTAACCAAGTTATGTGTAAATTTGGTCATGGATAAGCAAAAAAAGGTCATCAGATGGCTAGTTGAACATATGCAGCCGAGGCTGATGGTAAACACATCCATACTTACAAATTCCTGTGTAACTCCCTAATTCATAACTCAGCTGCCATAGCTGAGCCAAGGGCCCGAAATTTCTGTGGACGGCCTTGCATAAGTTATATGAAATATAACAAATGAAGGGATGTTTGTAAATAATTTGGAACCATTGCAGCGCCTTTCCAAATCTAGGAATACGACAAAAGTTTTTGTTACACTAATTATACTCTCGTGTTCTATCACATTAAATTTTATTCATAAAAACTTTAAAATGCTAAATGAATGAAATGTATTGAAGTAAACGCTAAAGACTTAAAAAAGTACAAATGTAAAACGTTATGAAAGTTCATTCATCTTGATTCTCTTCAGAGATTCCAAATTCAATGTTGCACTTTAACGCCAGCTGCCTAAGTTTCTCGAAGGATTTCTGGATCCACAACTTGTTACTAAGACACGTTTCCACAATAGCAGTGCTGTCAGCGAGCTTCGTTCTCCTGTAATTCAGTTCAGCAGCTGATTCTAAATATAGGTGATATTTGAAGTGCTGGACACCGTGATACGTGAGCAATAAATCGAGAATTTGATCACTCACTAGGTATGCGATCCTTTCCGACGACCCAGATCGATTTTTAAGCGTGTCTGAATCATACGTGGGACCACTGAGTATGAGGGCCCTGGTGGCTAACACACTGTGGTCGTTGCTCGCCTCACATCTCATTTTCCTGGATTTAGCAACCAAACCTTCGACCCTGAAGAAAGGCAATCTGTCGAGGGACTGCAGTATCTTCTCGTCCAACGTCATGCAGGTCAAGATGTGTCTGGCGCATTCCGAGAGCAGATGATCTATTTGCTCCAGGGAGCCGCTGAAATATTCTTGGTTTTTCACTTCCTCTAAAAACCCGCTGTCCAGACTTTGGCTTATGAGGCACTGGACGTAAATTCTAAAAAAATATACGAGAATATTGTCGCACAAATTCTCATCCATACGTGGAGGTTGGCAATCTTTTGAAACCTGAACAACGTCAGGATTTTTCCCCTTGTATGACAAGATACTTGCTTCTATCTTGAAGAATGAAGTTTTTAAGCTATCCATGTCTTTGTAGGCGAGGAATTTTGAGGAGCTCTCATGTAAGGTAGCACCACCACGTACTACATACTCATACTTTTTTAACATATTGCCAAGCGTTACGGCATAAATAGGAAATGGCTCACCGCTAAAATAGTTGTCCTTCTCCACAACAAAATCTCCTAAGTCGAAAGTTTGTGGCTCATTAGAATACGGCCGGATTACCTGAGGCAAAGCTGAACTTCTTGAACTTTCAATGTTTTTTGGCTCTGTCGAGTAAGGGGAGTGAAGCCTCGGTCGACCTCGTCCTCGTCCTCGTTTCATGGGTCCACCGACAGACCTGGCGATTCTTTCATTTGAGTTATTGGAATTGGAAGATGGACTATGCCGTGAGATTACAGGAGTAGTTGAATGAAAGTCAGTATTTCCCTCGATAACTTCGCCAGTAATTCTATCGTAGAGGAAGCTGTCTGCAACGCTTCCGTCGGCCCTTTGGACGATGATATGATCGTATTTCGTATCATTGCGTTTGGCGATTGTGCAGTCGACAACGGGAACACCTGCCATTTGAAGGCTCAAAATGAAATCGTTGTTACTCATTTTCTTGTGGTTATTACTGGTTATTACGCAAAAGAATCTATTCGATGGCTATTATTTGTAACTAAATGCGGCTTTACTACTTGTCTTAATTATATTTATCTCCGGGTAGTTTGAGCCCGCCCGTCAGAAAAAAGATTCTGAATATAAATAAAAGTTTAATTACTTTTTTCTAGAATAATTTTTTTTATTTTTTTTAATCGAATAATATCATGAAATTAAATTTAATAAAATAATTATGCTTGTTGGTAAAGCATGAAAAGTATAGAAATAATATTTTTATTATAACCGCATTTCTACATTAACTTAACGAAAACAATTTCTCAAATACTATCGACGTCAACCAAATGTGAGCTTATATTATTACTATTTGTCTGACGACTAGTCTTTTAATTTTTTTTTCGTCAGATATAGGGATAGTTTAGGGCAGGGGTACTTAACTGGCGGCCCGCCAAGAGATGTGAAATGGCCCATTTCTTAAATGTGGCCCAGTCACATTTTTTGACGTTAGCATCGTATCATTCGCACAATGCACTAGAGTATAATAGATTCATAGATTTATCGATTTATTGAACTCAGATGAATATTTATTCCGAATTTCCACAAAAAAATCTAGAAATACTCAAAAGTTACTTATATATAACAGAAATACTAGAGAGATGGTCAATAAACCCTGGATAAAAATACATTTAAAATGAAAATTTGTTTAAATTGGTGAGTGTTGTTATGGAAAGACAAGAAATTTTAATTAAAGGATGTTTGAAAAGATTGAGAAAATATAAATCAGAAAACGAATCCATGTGCTTCGTAGAGCTTAAAGATCTACCGACCCATACAAACGCATAATTCTTGCGTGCAGCTTTGTAAAAGAGTTTAAAGTTTTATTTCAGTTGAAAGTTTCAATAAAAGAGAATGCAATAAATTTTGAAGGTTATTTTTCTCTTGAAAGGTTTTTAATGGCAACTCTGAAGATTAACAGTGAGGATGTTGTGAAGGTGTTGGCGAAAAAAAGACACTTCATTTCAGGCCACTGCTTCTGACGGTGATTCCTCCTATTGGAGAATCTTTGATGCTACTTGTTAAACATTTCGTAACGGTTTCTTCACTACCAATCGGATTTAACTTGACACATGTCGTGGCTGACCTTCGCTCGATAATAATAATAAAAGAAATAGTAACGGCGATAATAACACGCGAATGTCCCTGGGCACAAACCTGCTCTCGTTTAAGCAAGCTTCGTAATCCATGGAATCATTACTAACTTTATTGGACTTGTCAGGTCTGCTGGTCATGCTGCTCTCAACCTGTCGACGTGGAGTTCTTCGCTTGCATCGTAACACTGCACTGGAACGTAACGTTCGTTTTATGAGAAAGTGAATCAACTTGAAAGAAGTCTTTCCACTGGGAACTGATTGTCATCAGAACCTAGAAGTTTGTCTGCTCTTCGTCAACCGAGCTGTTTGTTTAGCTTGAAGTTGGAGGCCTGGCGTTTGTTCGCATGTTATTTAAAGGGTTTCCAAAAACTGACAACTTATTTTCTGGATTATTTTATTCCATCCATCCATCCATCCATCCATCCATCCATCAGCCATTTCATCCATCATCACTCCATCCCCTATCTCGGCAGTCATCAGGTGAAAGAATCAACGGCTGTTAAAAAGTGGATTTCATTTTAAACACGGAGTGATTTATGACTCACGAGCGTGGGGTTTTATCTCGCTATTTATCACTGCCAAGTTGTTTGGGGTTCCTAGCCTGGTTGCCCCTAGGAAGACCATGTGATCCCCCCTCATCAACAAACACAGAATTTCAACCAGAGATAGAAAATAATTATATAATTAAGCTATTTGTTTTTAATAGTTGTCTGTAGTTTGAATTATAGAAGTTGATTTGCGGTGAATCGTTATTATTATTATTATTATTATTATTATTATTATTATTATTATTATTATTATTACAACCATTATTATTATCTAAAAATCATCGTTGTTATTTTATAATAACATTTGCTATTAATATTAATCGTCATCATCACCATCATCATCGTCGTCATCGTTGTTATATAGCTGCTTGCAGTATCTGCGGTAGCAACCATATTGTTAATTATTTGTTATTATTATTATTATTATTATTATTATTATTATTATTATTATTATTATTAGTATTATTATTATCATTATTGTTGTTGTTGTTGTTGTTGTTGTTGTTGTTGCTGTTGTTGTTATTATTATTATTACCTAACATTTATTGTTATTTGTTCATGTTGTTACAGCGGTTACGTAATTACTAGCACGAAATCAAAGAGCCTTTTCAAGAGGGCTTAAAAGATGCATGATGGATGGATACGAGGATGATAAAGTATCTTGTTGACGCGAACATCATCATCATCATCATCATCATCATCATCGTTCATAAACAGATTCCGTAAAAATATCGTAGACGTGCAAAAAATAATAATTCTGTTATCCACAATCATTATTCGTATGCCTAGTAATGAAATTGCTTACATTTGTATAAATTGGATCATGATGATGATGGTGGTAATGATGACGTCGACGACGACGATGACGATGACGATGACGATGACGATGACGATGACGATGATGATGATGATGATGATGATGATGATGATGATGATGATGATGATGATGATGATGATGATGATGATGATGATGATGATGATGATGNATTATTATTATTATTATTATTATTATTATTATTATTATTATTATTATTATTATTATTATTATTATTATTATTATTATTATTATTATTATTATTATTATTATTATTATTATTATTATTATTATTATTGAGACGACGATTATGTAATGCTCACAGTGATTGATAGACCTCAACTGAATTCGCATGAAATTCAGTGGTCGGTGGGCGTTATCAATGGTACGATAAATTATTAATGAGCTCCAAGAATAGCCAATAGGAAGTCGACATCTGATCGGTCACTAATTGTGGACATTAGAATTAATGGAAGCTATTCTTGATTTTAATGACCTCATTAATTGATAATTAGGTCACACAAGTTGGTGACTTTGTGCCTTGAAAGTGGAATTTAAGATGGTATGCGGTAAGAACAACCAAACCATGACATCAAAATGTAAAATAAATATTTGTCATGAAATGTGGTTTATGAATAATTTATCAGTTGAACAACAATCCCATTGGACGACCCAAGAGAAAGAATCTTACATCAATTATACGATCACGGGCTCGTAGGGGACCTCTAAAAGACAAGGAGAGATACTGAGTTGGTAAGGGTGGAGAGGATGATGAGGATGATGAGGATAGTGAGGGTGGAAAGGATGGTGAGGATGATGTCCCTTATAAGCAAGACTGACTTGAGACATGAGTTCGACTTGAGAATTAAATTAGTTAATTTGAACATGAATTCGTCCGAATTTACGAGCACCTGGATGACCACAGGTGGGTTTCATTTCTTCTTGTCACTATGGAGATTCACAATAAATATGAGCTTTGTCTTTTTGTTGATGTTTTTCGTCGTTTTTAAATTCTTTACATTATCGTCCGCAATAATAATAATAATAATAATAATATTTATTCTTTATATTATTGTCTGGAATAATAATAATAATAATAATATTTATTCTTTATAATATTGTCTGGAATAATCTTTAAAATAATAATAATCTTTGTTGTATCCTTTTCGAATTTGCCATCTTTGCTATCATCCAAGGATATATATGATTGTGATTGTCTTCTTAGCGGCCATTAGTTGTACATGCAAGCATGTGAGGTCATGTGCTTCCTTGAAATGACATTCAATAGCATGAAAATGATCGAATGAAACATTAAAACATTTGTTATCAGATTGCATCGTTGCCTTCTGTTGAGACCGACATGCAATTGTTCAGGAGATGTGCCTATCTCTCTCATTAATGGGAGCGTGCCTTATCACACTTCTCGTCATTAATGCCATCATCATCGTCGTCGTCGTCATCACCACCATCATCATCATCTTTTGATGCTTTTTGCACTGTTTCCACCATCATCAACAACACAAAGGTTATAACCACCATCGTAATCATCAACATCGTTTTCATCATCGACGTCGTCATCCTGATAATCTTATTAGCGTCACGTCATATTTTCTTATCGCTGTGTTTCGAAATGATATCAATGCCATCATCTTTACGTTCATCATCACCATCGGATTATAACTAATATCATAACCGTCATCACCATCGTATCATCACCAAGATCATAACTACCACCACCATCGAGTTACCGACATCATAATCATCACAAGCACATCCCACCAGCATGGTGATGTTCAATACTTGTTATTTACTTAGCGCCCACACTTAATCACTTAATCAGAAAAATGATAGCAGTGTGACAATGTGCGCATTCAATTTGATGTTAAAGTTAGCGCTTCAAAAGTAAACAACAGTATTTGAGGGGCTCCTTAAACAGACCAGCAGTTTTCCTGCGACATCGTGCTTGCATTTCATGTCACGTGCTGCTCTTGCTGTTGTTTTGCTGTCTTGTTTTGTATTGTTGTTGTTGTTGTTGTTGATGGTGGTGGTGGTGGTGTTGTTGTTGTTGTTGTTGGTATTGTTTTGTATTGTTGTTGTTGTTGATGGTGGTGATGGTGGTGTTGTTGTTGTTGTTGTTGGTATTGTTTTGTATTGTTGTTGTTGTTGTTGTCGTTGATGGTGGTGATGATGATGATGATGATGGCGGCACAAAAGATGATCAAACATATGGTGTTTGTAGTCCTTGTGAAGATGAAGATGAAGACGACGGTGATGTTGGTGATGATGATGATGATGATGATGATGATGGTGATGATGATGATGGTGATGGTGATGGTGATGGTGATGATGATGATGATGGTGATGGTGATGATGATGATGATGATGATGATGGTGGTGTTTTAACAACGGTTGTTACAGTTTAAGTTGTTTTACTAAACAAATGTGCTCAAAAGAACATTTCAATTGTTGTTTGTGAAATAAATTGTTAGATAATCAATCATCTCTAATCACGTGATTATTTATGACTATTTCAATAGCCACCTCAATCGTCTTGGTTGAACATTTCTACCACAACATTTTAAACGGTTAGTGAATCGAAAAATGAAGGCATGAAAACTTGAGCGACATTCAAAGCGTTAATTCTTCCAAAGACCATCAAAGACTTGGCGTTTGATCTTTTTCCTTGACTCCGATGTTTTGCTGGGTTTTACTCGGTATTGTTTTGTACCACTCTGTGACATTCGGTGTCATTTGGAGTTTGTTTGCGTCGTCGCAAGGAATCAAAGGTGTTCATATTTTTATGTCATCGCTTGAAGAAGAATTTCAAGGACGCAATTTTTCAAGTAAAAACATCGTCGTCGTCACCAGTATCATCAGCATCACCACTACCAGCATCATCACCATCACCATCAGTGATTATGAACTAAATACAACATCAACAACAAATGAAGTGCGATCTTCCTTCAAAGCAGGAGACCTCAGTTACGCAGAAGTGGGAACCTTGACGTACGACCAGGTCAACTCGACCACCTCGGACAGCAGCTTTCCAGGTCAACTGACGACTTCT
This sequence comes from Hirudo medicinalis, assembly GCA_011800805.1. Taxonomy (NCBI): domain Eukaryota; kingdom Metazoa; phylum Annelida; class Clitellata; order Hirudinida; family Hirudinidae; genus Hirudo; species Hirudo medicinalis. The sequence continues at coordinate 126,689 of MPNW01000280.1, forward strand.
CAGGTGGAAAGTCCCGGCAGTGGAACGTGTGCGATCTGCAACGACAAGGCGACAGGGAAGCATTACGGGGCCTCCTCCTGTGACGGGTGCAAAGGGTTCTTCAGACGCAGTGTCCGTAAAAACCACGTGTACCAGTGCAGGTTCAACAGAGCATGTCACATGGACAGGGACAAGCGGAACCAATGTCGCTACTGCAGACTTAGGAAGTGCTTCAGGGCTGGCATGCGGAAGGAAGGTGGGTCGTGATTAATTTATAATTTATTATTATTATTTTGCAAGTTATTGTTTTATTGTTGTTGTTTGTTGTTGTTGTTGTTTGTTGTTGTTGTTGTTGTTATTATAATTATTTTGAATCCTCGTCATAAAAATATTATTATCATTAGTGCTGTTAATGAATTCACGGTTCACATACATGTAAATAGCAGTTTATCGTAAAATAAAGATGTCTTACAAACATAATTACATAATAATCTGCCAAGGATCAGAGGTTATCAGAGGTTATCAGAGGTTATCAGAGGTTAGAGATTGAAGATCTTGGAAGACAATGGAACTAATGATCATACTGAAGCACTTACTTGTATTTTGATAGCAATTACTTACCTGTGAACACCTGTAAACAATATATCTAACAATTTTATTATAAGTATTTGTTAAAAAGGAAAAACATTATTATGAAATAATTTTATAAATTAATTAAAATAACAAACTATTTACCATAAAATACCTGCTAATTACTCTTATTTTATGTATTTAAGTCGTTTCAGCAAATGTTTTGAAACTTCTGAAATAATACTTCATATTTCAATAAATTCATTATCATCACATTAATATTACTATTAAATATTCATTAATCATGGTAATCACCGTAATACTAATACGTCACTATAATAATATTAATAATAATAATAATAACAAATAAATAAGAAATCACATGACCAAGACATTGAAACATTTGGTAGCACAGCAAAAGTATTTGTGAATGAATGAATGAATGGATGGATGGATGGATGGATGGATGGATGGATGGATGGATGGATGGATGGATGGATGGATGGATGGATGGATGAGTGATGAATGAATGAACGAACGAACGAAACGAATGAATGAATGGATAAATTAATTAATTAATGAATGAATGAGTGAATGAGTAAATGGACTTAATGCTCCATGTAAACATTTATTTCCAGATGTCGCTGGAAAGTCGTAAGTGTAGATATTGCTATGACTACTGTTTGAGAAAAATATGAAACAATAATAAGCACTTTAATAATAATAATAATTACACATAATTGTATTATTCCTTCTATAGAAAAAAATAATAATCACGATTGTCATTGACCTTAAATACATTTCCACACCGAAAGTAAAACTTTAGCAGTTTCCAAAGTTATTTTTCTTGGTCGTTGACGGTCTTTTTGTTGTGACATTGCCAGGGACAGTGGTCGTCCCTTGTGGTAAGGTTGGTTCCTTTCTGGTAGTAGTCGGCCTGTAGGGCACGGTCGTTGTCCTTTGTGGGGTTGGTCTTACTGTAGTTGTCGGTCTGAAGAGCAAGGTGGTTGTCTCGTGTGGTAAGGTTGGTCTACCCCTTGTAGTGGTCGGTCTATAGGGCACGGTCGTTGTCTTTTGTGGAGTCGGTCTTGCAGTAGTCGTCTGCTGTGCAACGGTCGTCGGTTCCGGTCTGAAGGTGAAGACTTTCACGGTGTCTGTGTCATGCAGAGACACAAAGATCTCCGAATATCCATCTCCGTCGACATCCTGTGCCTCGACCCCTGAAACTGACAGGCTGTTCTTTAGTGGAATCTCGTTCTTCTCGTAGTCCCATTTGAGGGGATCTTCAGACTTTGGGGTAAAGTAATATGCCCTTCCATCGTCTCCGCCGGCCAACAGAATCCACGGTTTCACGGTATGGCTGATTAAGTTACGATAAGCAATGTTATTACTCATTGTTCAGGTCAATTTCGACTTAACGGTTTTCTGAATTATAGAAATTGTCAGTAGCGTTTCTTATTTATTAATTAACTTATTTACTTATTCATGAACCAACTTTTTTGTCGGGTAGAAAACCTTGACCGCCCCTGGACTCCGTGCGTCAATCCCTGTGGTTTTGGGGGCAAAGCCATGGGCTATGACGTGGCGAGTGTACCCTTCAACGTTTCTGGGTATAAAATTTAGTTAGAGATGCGTTACTTGAAGACGATTGAGATTGACACTTGGTAAGACAGTCAACAGATTAGATATTATTTAATATTATTTTTAGTTAAAGCGTTCAATAAAGTTAAAAATAGTGTGGGGTGAGAGGGTCGTAGAAGGGAGACCTAAGGAAATAAGAAAGTGATGCAATGTTCTAAATAAAGATAACATTATTACAAGGATGAAATTAATATCGCGACGATGAATTAATAATAATAATAACAACAGTAATAACAATAATAATAATAATATTAATAATAATAGGAATAATAATAATAATAACAATAACGATAATAATAATAATAATAATAATAATAAAGAAAAAGAACAAACATCGAAACATTTTTTGAACACCTCACCTGAAGTTGACAGGATCGATCTCCCAAATTTCCAAGGATCCGTTCTTGCTGGTCCTGTTACCAAGGACGGTCACCAATACGTCAGACACTCGGTCATTGTTCACGTCCCACACCCTCACGTCGAAATATTCTCTGCCCTGGTCCAACACCCTGCCCTTAATCTGTACGTTATTTTTAAAACGACGTTCACATTCAAATTCAGGCCTCGGCTTGAAATTGCAAATTCGTATCGTTATCTTAAAAATCCGGGTTTTGTTCTTTTAAAAATATTCTCCGAATATTTCGAGATTATTTATCAATTATTGTTATTATTATTATTATTGTTATTATTAGTTATTATCCTTGATTACCGCCTTAGCTGAAGTGATGCTAACTCAACAGTCGAGCCAACCATTCCTAACCAACCCAAAACTAACACAATTAATCCCAGACAAATACTAGCTCATCCATTGATAGCATGTNATGAATGAATGGATGGATGGATGGATGGATGGATGGATGGATGGATGGATGGATGGATGGATGGATGGATGGATGAAGGAAGGAAGGAAGGAAGGAGTTTGAAAAGAAAAAGTTCCAAAGACCCACACAAGTCGACACAAATCACCTTCAACTGGAGACGCAGTAACTGGGCCTCATTCATTCATTCATTCATTCATTCGTTCATTCATTCCATGTCTTCAAGTTAGGATCACAACAGGACCACATTATTTATTAAAGATTATTATTATTGTTGTTGTTAATATTATTGCTGTTGTTGTTATTAATGTTATTATTATTATTATTATTATTATTATTATTATTATTATTATTATTATTATTATTATTTATTTTGTGACCACCATCGTCGTCGTTGTCATCACCATCACCGTTGCCATTTATTAAAATGTTTTTTTAAGGAACTTCATTAATCTAAAATAAGAAATAAAATAAGTCATTTTAGAAATAATTTATTTACAAGTAAACTCATAAAATGAATAATTGAGTCCTGATTATAATAGTAATAATAATAATAATAATAATAATAATATAATATAATATAATATAATAATAATAATATTAATATTAATAATAAAAATAACATTAATAATAATATTATTAGTCTTCCTCATTTCAGCTTTCTTCAAATAATAATTTGTTGAAATAGTTGAAACAGCGTGATGTTTTCATTGCATTTGTTTTGCATCACTGTATCAGGATATGTCGTGCTAGGTCTTAATTAAATTATTTACAATCGCATACGAAATAAGTATTTGCATGTTGTTGTTGTTGATGTTGTTGATGATGTAATAACGCTTGTTGTTATCAGCGGTACAAAACGAAAGAGACAGGATCAGTATCAGGAGGACAGCATATGACGACCCACAGCACAATTCGTCACACTCTGTCAATTCCCTGTACAGCGCTGACATTGCCACAAGATCTGTTGGTGATTTGCTAACATTTGCAGCCAATTATATTTTTATTTATAAGTTCATTGGCAATTATGTCTGATTATATTTGTACATGTAATTACATTTGTACTTACATGTTTATTTATGTTTCGTGTTTGTGAATGCAACACTGAAAAAAATGTATCAACTCGATGTTCACAAATTGAATTGTTAGAAATCAGGAAGATTTATGTTGTTTTATTCAACAAATGTTGAATCTTTTTTTTAAATAATCATTTATCCATTTATTCTTGAAAGCATCAAAAGAACACAAACTAAAATTAAAGTTTGTGTGTTGAGACGATGAAACAATTGCAGATGTTCTCGAGAATTTCTTCACTCGACATCAACAGAAAGCAACCTGCTTCAATATCGGACATCTGCGAGTCAATGAAGCAACAACTTCTATGCATGGTTGAGTGGGCAAAACTCATCCCCAGTTTTCTTGAACTACCCATCGATGACCAGGTGCGTTTACCAATTTAGTTGTGCGTTGTGATAACGGTAACCATATCAACAATCTGGTTACAAAGGAACAATGTACCTTTCTTGAAATTGCACTACACGTTGATCATTCTCATAGTATTTTTTTGATATAACTTGATATTTCATTAAAACTTACACATACTTAATATTCATTGATTAGAAATTAAGCAGGCATAAATTATGCGAAAAATTTCGCAGTTAAGTAAACAAATGAATTTGCTTCACTCGATGGTCATTGGCTGGAAAGACACTCGTTCAATGAAATTATAACGCATTATTAACCAATGGAAGTTCTTCTTGACATTCACACCAAGATTCACCAGACAAATAACAGTTATAAAATATTAGTGGTTAATTATTAACAAATAATTATTTAACTTACAACAGGTGACTCTGCTGAGACACCACGCATGCGAACACCTTCTGCTCTCCTTGGCACGAAGGTCGGCATCCTTCAAGGACGTTCTGCTCCTCTCGAACGATTCAGTCCTGACGAGGTCATCACTTGATCCTGAGCAGAACAAGTTCATCGCTAGAATTCTCGATGAATTGATTCGACCAATCAGAGATATCCACGTCGATGAGTCAGAGATGGCTTGCCTTCTTGCCATTGTCTTCTTTGATCCTGGTGAGTTATTTTTAATTTTTATTATTATTATTGCTTGATATTTAAAAAAAATTTTTTTTTTATATTTTAGGTTATTTACAAATATTGATGATCTATTTTTTATTATTTCACTTTTATTTTGCGTCGGTTAAATTTACTTTTACGTTTTACGGTTTGGTTTAAAATATTAATTTTTTCAACGTTAAAAACGTTTGAAAGTTCGTTGATGAAACGCAGAATGTGCTTGATATTGTGAACAATTTTTATGCGGAAAGAATAACTTTATGAATGACAGAAATGACAGTTGATCCTGATAATTGTGACATTACGTCATTGCATCCTCGCTATATTAATAACAAACAAATGCAGAGTTTTCTAGGATTGAATTGAAATGTTTAAAGTAATTAGAACCACCAATTGTTTTACATTCGAGTGTTTTATTCTCGTGAGAAAGTACTTGTTTCAAACCGGAAGTATCTGCACACGAACGTCCTCATGAGGACATCTCCATGACAACGTCACCAGCCGCCCGTTGACTTGTTCTCATTAAAGTGAAAAATGTATTTTGCAACATCAAAGCGATTAAATTTGTTTAAAACGTTTGCGCACCAAACTCTTTTCCATAAATTACAATTACTTTCACACGAGGTGAAAGCTTTTCAGGAGCAAACAACAACATTTCGAAATGATAATTTCAAGTGATAAATATTTATTATTTAATTGCCAAATGATTTCATTCTACTTTAAATAAATATTATGCTGAGGGTCATGGTAATGATTCAATGATTAGGATTCATCGTGCGATGTCAGTGAAGGCCTGGTTCATGTAGACAGCCCTTAGTAAGGTTTTCATCAACACAATCACCGTCATCATCATCATTGTCATCATCATCGTCATCATCATCGTCGTCGTCATCATCATCATCGTCGTCGTCGTCGTCGTCATCATCATCATCATCATCTTCATCGTCGTCACCATCATCTTCATCATCATCGTCATCATCATCATCCTCACCATCAACATCATCTTCATCATCGTTTAATCATTATCATTTTTATTATTGCACGCACAAGATATTTTGTATCTTACGACATTCAAAATTTACGGTTTGTTGATGCTTCTGAAAATGAGGTCAAGTTACTGGATCGCTATTGGTGGAAACTCGTGACGCTCATAAACATGTTCGTCTCCAATCACGGGTCGACACGTGGACTCGAAAGTTCAAGATTGCATGTGGTTGGTTGAAGTGAAGTGCCGCCTCAATGATAGCAATATGGGTGAAAAACAAATATTTAATTTTAAGAATGTTTATTATTATTGTTGTTGTTTATTATTATTATTTATATTATTATTATGGTTGCTGTTGATATGATTCATTATTATGAAGATGTCATTCATTTGTTGAGCAAGACTAGGATAGTTTTTAAATGAATTTCATTACATTTCAATATTTACACATGAAAACATGTGAGTTGCAGCATGCGTTATAATTATCTGTTTCATGTTAAAGATGCAAACCAAGCATCAGTAATCAATTGGATTGAATGAGACTCACTCAATCACGACGCAATGTTTTATCTTCTTTGAAATTTCTCATTAATTTACTTTTATTTTCAACAAATAAACTATAAATTAACTAAATTAAACTATAAATTAGACGCGCTCTATTGAATGCAACATTCCATTTTCTACTGATATGTTTTTTGATCAAATTTTATAAATTTCCTCATCTTTCATCATAACTCGTATTTCTGACTTGACATCGTCGTAAGGAGAAGGGCTTGACTGGCTGGTGTCGGCTTTAGCCATCGTCGGAACGACCCCATAGTGGGAAAAGTAACAGAATATAACGATGCTTTTAATAAACAATTTTTAAGTAACTTTAAAAGCTTCCAAATTTTGTTTGCAATAAAATCAACTTTCAATGGTTCGAAATAATATTGATGAAGTCTCTCCAACATGTCGTACAATGACCGCGAAAAGGCTTACAAAATATTTAATATTTCCGAATATTTACATACTATACATATTTTCATCGGCAAACATCTCAGCCGAGTTTTGTTGTGAGGTTCCAATAAATGGTATGAGGACCTCGATCATCAACATCATCAACCAAACTAACTTCATCTTCAGCAGTTGATCACGGATAAAAACTTTCGGTGATTAGATGCAAATCTGCCATTGATAATCAAAATTTGTCAATTGAAGAGAAGTAACACAAGACAAGGATGAGTTGAACTGATGCGAAAGTAAAACACAAATATGGCTCAGGTTATTAATTTAGTTTTTGTGAGAGGGAACTTAAAAGCAACTGCAGGATGAGCGACTGGAGTTGTACGATTTAAGATTCAAAAAGTGTTTTTTAAGGTGACTGCACCAATCACCTTTCAAGGAAAGTTTTCGTTTTGCAAGTTTTTAGCAATAGTTACACCCGTGTGTTTGTTTTGAGAAGATCACAAATATCAATTTAACAACAACAACAACAACAATAACATCAGCAACAAACCTTTCAGCTTGCAGTGGTCTGAGCAACAGCAGCAGGGTTCGTCTGATTCGTTGGCAAATCCAAGTGAACTTGGAGGACTACATCAGTGACAGGCAGTACGACTCGAGAGGAAGATTCGGGGAGATGCTCCTCATGCTGCAAAATCTTCAGAGTTTGGCCTTCCAGCTGGTCGAACAGATCAACATGGCGAGATTCTATTCGGGACTTAAGTTGGACAGTCTCTTGCTGGAGATGCTCTTGCAAGGTGGGTGCTCGTGCTGAAGGATGCTGATGGAATGATGATGACGAAGACGACGACGATGATGATGTTGATGATGATTGCGATGGTGTTGATGATGACGACGACGACGACGATGACGCTGATGATTGTGGCGGTGTCGGTGATGATAGTGACAAATGATTGCTAAGTTGTGTTGCATCATATTGCATTAACATAATGCAAGTTAGCTCAATGGGTAGCGATCCTGCTCGCTAAAAGCAACAATTCTTGATGTGTTCGCAACCCAGCCGGGGGGGGCTTCAGGTAGGGATGGTAGGGATGGTAGGGAGGATAGGGAGGGTAGGGAGCTATATAAATGGTAGCACGATTAAAAAGTCCCTTCACATCCGGCACTCAAAAGATTGGCTAAATGGGAGCTAAAAATAAAATTAACAGTTGCAGTGGGGCAAGATGGCGGAATTGAAATTTAAGAAGGTCAAGTGAATAATTAGTGTTGCAATTATTAACTAATTGATTACACATTACTCACAAATTACCTCAGAATACGGAGACAACCAGCAACTTTGTGGTTCAACCTACTTAACTCCGCCCACTTCTGCTGTCCTTCCAAACCTGTACCCACAGCAAAATGGACACACGTCGCCCAACTACGACATGTGCAATTGGCAAGGAACGATCCCCCTGTGACCTTCAATTCTTCTCAACCTTTAACCACGTCCACATGAGTTCATGACCTTTGTTCCTTCTAATGTTTCTCGATTTGTAAGATATTTTTCATATTTTATTTTATTAATTTCGAAATAACTTCTTTCACGAGGCTCTAATGCTGATGATGATGATGATAATGCTGATGATGACGATGAAGATGCTGATGGATTCCTTTTGATATATTTTTTTGTTTTCTTATATGCAGTTTAACTAATAAACATTTGAGTCAACATTGACTTTAATTTGTTCACATCAAAAAAGTTTTAATTTCAAGAAATAACTCAGAAAATATCGTAAAAACAATGAATAATATTATTGCACTTATTATTATAGGTTTCACGTGTCCTGCAATTTCTTCAAATTATGTTGTAGTGGCGAGTTTTAAATGTGGATGTCCTGAAGTTTATTGAAAATGTCTTCCAATCCCATTGAAACATTCCCTATAATCTCATAATCTCTAAAAATTCATCACTCTTCCGCTCCAAGATCTCACTAAGCTTGCATTATAATATTACGAAATAATAATATTTATTTTATTAAAAATATTATTACCTCTTAATATTATAGTACCACTAGCTTTTCTTTAAAAAAGGATGAAATTTAATAAAGATTTGTTTGCTTTGAATTTTTGTGAATGCAAAAGTTGTTCATTGGGTTTTATGTTTGATTACATTAAACACATCGCTCGTTGGATGCTGAGTGAAGGAGTTGATGACGTGAAGCAGAACACTGAAGCACGTCTGATTGTCTCGCATCTTTTAGAGAAATCTTTTCGAAAATTCTGGAGAAGTAAACAAGTTGGATTTTATTTATTTGTACAATATTAAGCTAAAAATGTGAAAATAAATAGCTGGTATATCAGAAAAAAGATATTAAACGTTAAGTGCGATTAATGTTAAGTTACGTGATAATAACTTAATAATAAAAGATTAAGAATTGAAATATTATGTTATTCGTACTCATTACAACAATCAACGAAATGTTCCACTTCATCATTTGAAACAAAAAATATCAACTCGAGGTCTTAGAACTTAAACTGTTCGTCTGCGAGGATGAAATAAAAGTGGAGATCATTTTGACCCGAATTCATTTCAAACAAACTTTAGGAAACAATCACGGTTTGGTCAAATGAGAACGACTGCGATGAAACAATGTTTACTCATTTAATCATTTTCAATAACCGAGATCCGAAAGAATACTTTATGCTGCAACATTTTACAAATAAAATTTCCAATTTTCCAAAAGTTCGGGTTAAAGTCTTTTACTAAGCTACGCAAACTGGAAATCGACACATCTTTATTCATCTGGCCGACCGAAGGGCCAGTTTCGACTTCCACCATCGTCAGAAGTCCAAAAAACTTTGTTGACAAAGTGGTGCAGCTAAGTTTAAAGGAATACATAAATAAAGATAAAATGTGAAAACGAATTTATGAAATATTGGAGGAACCAGCAGGTTCACGGTTAATTGTGGTTGATCCTTCATTAACAATGTTTTCCTTCACACAAATCACATGACAGGAATTACCGGAACGATCCACGGTCACGTGCTCTCCGATTCCGATCTGAAGTGTCACATCGGGCAAATTAATATGATGTTTGTTGTGCTGGAAAACAACAGGAATCACTACCAAAAACACTCAGAATGCGCACATTGGTTTTAGGCCCACTCTGAACAATGTGGAGGGCGTCATTCTTGGTTTATGCGAGGATCTAATATGATAATTTTTGGTTTTTTCATCAAACAGCTTCCTTGTGAGCCTCGCGTTGAGTTCCATGTGGAGGCAGAAATGCATAAAATGTATGTCCAATGTAGGTTTCTGGTTAATAATTGAATACTAAGTAGTTTGCTATTTGATTTGAATATTTCAAAACTTAAGATATAAACAAAGTCGTGATCCTAGCGACTGAATCAAAATAAGTTTTATTACCAATTGTTAATTTTTTTTAATTTCCAATAATAACGATGATAATAATAATAATCGAAAGAAAGCAGAATAGGAGACCGGAGGTTTTGCCAACCAGCATTTGTTTGTTGACCTTCTCAATTTCTTGAAGAAATTTCTATTCAGTAATTTGTAAGATATTCTTTTTAAATAATTTGTTTGTTATAAATAACAAATAATCTAATTTGTATATAATTTCCTCAATACCTGGTGGGAAAGCCAGTAGTGCTAGGAGTTTAAATCCAGTAACTGTGGATCGTAACATATTTCTATGTCCGCTCTTCTCACGATGGATTTGACTAAAATTCTTAGATTCAGTGTTAAATCACTCCAATGTTTTGGATGATGATAATTAATTGGAATGTATTGATTGTGGCGTGTGTTCAAATGGACCTTAAAGACCACAAACGATGACGGTAGCTGTGAAAAAAAGAGTGAAAAGCTAGCAGAGTGAAACCCTGCCTCAACTGCTGGTTGCTGGTTGCTGAAAGAGAGTTTCATCACTAAACAACAAATAATTTCTTGGATTCAACTGAACAAAACCTCATTCATGTGACATTTAAGTGACTTAATTCAATCGTAGCCAATGCTGCACTTGTCGAATTCCACCGATCAACATTAAACACGAATCTTAACGAATCCTAACAAATGATAAACAAAAATAACTGGGCATCGATGACAGACTTTAATGTTTAATGAAACTTCTGAAGGAATAAAAATAAGATCAAAGGCAATAAGACGTGTAGTCTTCAAAATCTGACATTTCATGCAATATATTTGCCAGCAATTACCATGATTTTTTGCGAAGAAAAACTTGTAAATAACTTGCAAATGACGATTAAGTTACTTTCATTAATTTAAATCTAGAGGTTTAATTTATGCTTGGATTTCTATGAAATGAAGAGGATTTTCTGAGTCGAAACTGTGTCTGGCTTCATCAGATATTTGCCAGATCCATGGATGTGTTAACTCTTGTTCCTCATTTTATGGAGTTAAATTAATGAATGATTTACTGTCGGTGTGTTTGTCTTCATTTCGTTAAAGATTTAAAATTAAGTAATTTATTTATTAATTCATTTAACACTTCCTTTCCATTCCTATGTTTGCTGCGACTTTTTTGGATTCAAAGAGAATGTGATTTACGAACTGACTTCATATTTTTCTTGTGCACTTCTTTCAAAGTAGGAGTCTTTAAGATCACTTCTTCAATTTAAATCGCGTAAATCAATAAAGATGCTTTCAGATTAACTGCTTTAATTCACATTCAAGGAACAAAATATTTGGAAAATTATTACAAACATCTTCAACATCTCCAGCTTATCAAATTGATGCGCATTAAAATAATATTTGTTTTTGAGAATTGTTAAATAATATTATATGGTACTTGTTATATTTTAAAGTTTAGATCGACCTACGAACCAACACTTTTTTACCATCAGCGATTGAACATCGGGATGTAAGGATGGTGCCAAAACAATTCATTTAAAAATTAATACTTAATACTAATTAATACTATTACACCATTATTACTGATTCACCGTCATTGTCACAATCATCATTACCACAAACTATTATCATTTACCATTAGTAACAATTAAGGTAAGCGTTCGATTATGCCTTAACAATCTGTGATTGTTAATGATGCGCATAATTCTTCTCCACAGACAAACGAATGCAAGTAAACACAAAAGTCGCATAAATATATTTAAAAGGAGAGAATATCTTGGCTTTTTACAACACAAGATTGTGTAACTTCTCATCACACGGCAGAACAATCAGTGGCACAGCTAGTGGAGGCCAAATTGAAAATGTTAAACCTTGGGAGGGCACCAAATTAATAATGTTAATAATAACATAATAATATTAATAACGTTAAGGAGCATAAAATTATTAGTTTCGCCCGGGCGTCGAAACCCTTGTCAGCCTCTGAGACAAGAAACTCGAAGTGCGTTTCTGCTTGCTCAAGTTTCTAGTTAAGCAGGCAATAAAGCATTCACCATCACCGTTATCGTCATCGTCGTCGTCGTCGTCGTCGTCATTGTCGTCAGCGTCATCGTCATCGTCGTCGTCGTCAATTGCAATTAGCCGATCTTTTGGGTGCCTTATGTATCCGAGTAGGATGTAAAGGAACATTTTAATCGATCTATCATTACATATTATCTATTCAACCCCTACCCAAAGGCGCTCCATGGCGGTGCTGGGTTGCGAACCCATCCGGCCTGCACGTCGTCGTCGTCATCATCATCAACACTGCGATCAACATCATCATCATCATCAACACTGCTATCATCATCATAATCGTCGTCAGCACCTCAAATAATGGTGCTAATAACACCGACGCATCTGACACCACGTCACTGCTTCTGAAGAAATATTTCCAGGAGAATAAATTTATTTATTCCGTATATTCATTTATTGCCACTTATTTATTAAAATTTATATAAGTTGTTTTCCAAGTGAGGTTATCCCCAAGTTTCCAAGCAGTCTTCTTCAATTGAGAAGGAAGATACAAGGCCATGTTTTTAAAGTTCTGCATTCTGACATTTAAATTAACATTTTGAGTGCTGAGAGTTATTTACTATAAAAATTAAAAAAATTCATTTTAATGAATTATTAAATATTTTGTTGAGTTACCGTGTGAGACCAATTATCATTCAAGGCTGTTCCGAATCTTAAGAAAGTACATTATTATGAAGGATGTTTCTTGTTTATTGTTGTTGTTGTTGTTCTTGTTATTCGGTAAGATTTTATGTTTGCATTGTTGTTGTTATTATTATTAATATGTATTATTAAATATTAATTTAAAAAACCTCGAGAACAACGAATTGTAAGTTGCGTTATTCTGCAATACAAAGCGCATAGGAAAGCATGCTTCCATGCAATCATTCACCCATACGTCCATCCATTCATCAATTCATTCGTCCATCCACCCATCCATCAATACACCATCCATCAATACTCCCATCCATCACTCCACCATCCACCCGTCCACCCATCCACCCGTCCACCCATCCGTCCATCCATCCATCCATCCATCCATCCATCCATCCGTCCATCCATCCCCTATAAGGCTGCGCGAAGACCGTTCCAAGATAACTGACTGCAGACAGAGCTGAGCGTAAAAATATGGGGATGTTTCACTGTTGGAGATGATGTTGACCTTCTTCTTGCTTGTTCACTTCCTCGGATATTCTGCTCCAGGTCAGTTTTCGTGGGATGTGCTTTCTTAAAACTCACGCGAATTCACTTGAAATGAAAAAATCACTACCGGTATGTTGTTGCATTGGCCATTGTTGTTGTTATCGTTGTTGCTGCTGCTGCTATTGTTATCGTTGTTGTTCTTATTGTTGAAAGATCTTCTAGTTAGCGGACAGATGCTTTCTAATTTAAAGCAGTTGTTCAAACTCTTCTTTGTTTCAGTCGCATGACTCACCTCGTCACTGGATCTGCTGTTGTAGCTTGCATTGCTAATGCGCCTTTTGACCGGCACTGCCTTCCTTCTAAGAATTTGAATCGCAAAATCATTCGAATATCTGCTCCTGCTGACTGACGAACAAAACGCCGTAATATGATGTAAATTGTGGTTTATTTCCGTCATATCAAACAACCGGCTGTAAACTATGGCCTGGTTATGTTGCTTATCAGTGATAAGTTAGAACAGTTAGAACTTTTATCGTAAACCATCACAAACACGTTCGTACAGGAAGAATTGTCGTGGATTTCAATTTCGAGCCTTCAAAGAATTGTGCAGATCTTCGTGCAGAAATTTCTAATCACGAAATGACTGACAAAACAGAACCCTCACTAAGAAAACGGGCTAATTATGTCTGTGATGATGACGACCTTGAAGAAGAAGATGATGGTGGTGATGCTGATAGCGATGATGATAACTGATAACAATGAAGATGGCCAGGGCGATAATGAGTGTCAGATTAAGAACAGCAAACATACAACTCGTGTCAGATGTAAACAAACACGAATTTACGCTAATATCTCTGCCAACGTTGATTCCAAATACTACAAGTGGAGTTCATTGTCAGTACAACACTCCAACTATACATCACCATCATCATCATCATCAGTACAAACTGCACCAGGGGGTACTTGCGACTCCATCACTCAACAAACATTTTCCATGTTTGTGTTCGAGGAAGTCTAGGAAACAAAGAGGAGCATATTAATGAGGGGTTACTGTAAATATTTATTAGAGCGCTTGAATATTGAAGAGATTGTATGAATATCGCTGAGATCATTCGAATGTTAAGATTCCTACGATTATCAATGATTTTAATTCCTTAGAAATTGAACATGATTTACAACAGTGTTTTGAGTTAGTGGTGGAAACAGTCACGAGTGACTAAGATTTGAACTCCTAACGGAGGCATATCAGAACCTCAACCACTCGGCCACCGACACTCACAGATTTCCTGAGAAATTAAGCACGATTTACGACGATGTTTCAGCATCATCTTAAATTGTTCAATTACCGACATGCTTATTTTTATTCTAATTATTATTATATTAATATTAATTCTCAATTTATTTAAACGCTTAAATTCATTTATTTATTTAATTACTCGTTCATTTAGTCACTTAAATTCAGAAGCTTCTCAACTTCCTCATTAGGACGTCGAGCGCCATCAAATAAACATTGACTCTCAATTGTATTTCATGATTGTATCACAAACATTGAGACATTTTCGGATTGTATTTTCAAAGTTCATGACTGATGTCTTGACGCCTTGAATGTAACGTGACACCTTATGTTGTGTTGCATTCAAAGATTCAAAACGAGGAATGATGTTGATGATGATGATGATGATGATGATGATGATGATGGCGGCGATGATGACGACGACGACGATGATGGTGGACTTGAGTTTATGGGTCCACGTGAGACTTAATGAGGAGCATTCCTCGTGGGGAGTTACTTTTCGACCTTTGAACCCAAGTTTGAAGGATGAAGATTTTCACCAACCAGGTCCAACGCATTCATCAAGCAAGAACAACATTTGCATTTGAAACAATTTGTGACAATATTTGAAGTTGAACAATAATGTGATTGAAGATGATGATTGTTGTTCCATTCAAGTATTTGTTGTTTGCTTCATTAAAATCGGTTGCTCAACTTATTTAGAAATTGTCATTTTTCATAACATGTTGTTGGGGTTAAAAAGCTGCACAAAACAATGAAATAACTATGATGGTGGTGATGATTATGGTTATGCGACTATCCTTTGGCGAATCATTGATGATGACGATGATGATGATAGCGACGATGTTGATGATAATGGTGGTGATTTTGATGAAGATGACGATGACGATTGAAGTCATCGAGGAAAGGATGATTGCAAATGATTCCCATGCAATCAGCGAGGCAAATTAATTAAATAAAAATTAGGACGAGGATGCGATACTTTTCGACCAATCACTGACTCCCGCTTTCAATCGAGATCAGCAGAGGTCAAAGTTGATTGGAGTGATTGAAGGAATTGATGCAAAAGCGGATGAATGAAATCTCGTTTCATCAACGTATTTCTTCTCCGAATTTCTCAGATCTTTGAAGTTCACGAGAATTTTGAACCTTTGCTCTGCCACCGACGTGATCCTACGATTAGAAATTTCATTTTAGTCATTTCTTTGAATCATTTTACTTAACCTATATGTTTTTAAACAAATGCTTGTGCATAACAAAATATATCACCATCAACATCATCATCATAACGACCATTCAAAGAAAAACATATAGCATACTTTCATAAACATTATATTTAATTTCGTGGAACTTTTGAATGAAATTCATCTTGATGGAAAAATCCGGAGAAGGAAATAAGATGATGATGATGATGATGATGATGATGATGATGAGGAGGAGGAGGAGGAGGAGGAGGAGGAGGCAGTGACATAGAACATGCTGCGTGTTGCACGCACAATACGAATGATCTTCAAACGTTCAACTTGATTTCTTCTTGAAAATTTCATTCAGTAACAAATTGTATCCAACTCTTATCGATAAACCTATTTTTATATTTAATATTTTATTTTTTTATAAAATCAACAACCACACATCAAAAATGATAATAAATGTTCAAATTTGAGTAGGTCTTAAATATACCTTATCATCTCAATAGATCTTAAACACACCTTATAATTTAAAAAGATCTTAAATACAAATTTTCCTCACAGCAAAACACGGCAGTCCGAGAATTGTCGAGCACCCAGAAAGTCTCTACGTAGCAGAACAACAACCAGCCACCCTCAACTGCGTGGCCGAGGGAGACCCAGCCCCCATAATCACGTGGTACGCCAATGGCCAACCAATCATAACCTCGAACGAAGATCCCACCTCCCATCGCATGGTTCTGCCAAGTGGGCAGTTGTTCTTCTTGAGAGTGACCACGAACAAAACTCACAAAGGCGATGTGGGCCTCTACTACTGCAACGCCACTAATCCAGAGACCAATGTCAGCGTTATCAGCAGGAGTGCATCTCTGAACATTGCAGGTGTGTGAACATTTACTTATCAGATTAACTCCGCTCGTTTGATTAAACCAAGAATCCTGTATCGGATTCTCACAAAGGCTTATCAGATTTGTTTTGTTTTCTGCAGAGTTTTATCTCCGTCGAGGAGTTTTTAGTTTAATTTTTATTCTCCTGATGTTTTATTTATTTCTGCATCATCCGCAAGAACATGATACAAACATTTCTATCTCCGAGCGAAATGTTTTTTCCTGAATTCCAGAACAACGTTCTCCACAGTCGTTTATTCATCCACACGAATTCCAGCCCCAAAATAATCATTCTCTCGTCACAAGAACTCAGCCATTGCTCCACGTTGTCAACAACTCACTTGTCGTTGTTGTTTCGTATTTCACAGTTCAACGTCATCAATAAACTGCAACTATTGCAGTAAAACCTGGTAGATACATTCTCAATGTTTTCATTGTTTAATGTCAGCTCAGCGAGATTGAAAAGTGCTTTTGAAGACCTCAATGATTTCATAATCTCACTCATTTCTTTGCGAAGCTCACTGAGAAATAAAAACCGCTTTAAGCTGCTCACGTGATGGCCTGTGGCAGGAAGGCGCATAAATCATCGAATATTTCTTTTTTTTTTTGTTGTTTCAAAATATTCAGAAGCCAAACTTTGAGATCTGAAGAGCTTTTGAAAAATAAGCAAAGGTCGGAGTTGTTGTCCATGTCGAGAATTAATCCTGGCACTATTTTTGGGGGAGGGGAGAGTATTCCAGTTTGACGAATTTGGAGATCAGGATGTACCACATGATATCGCAGAATGTAATGTTGCGTTACAAGATTATCAGGGAAAATGCTACAATCATCATGGATAAGAAATGGCTGGAGAAAATGATGCAGTGAAATTGGATGAGTTCTCTTTGATGAAAACCAGGAGAACACTTTTCTTTCAAAAACAATCATAATTTTGACAGCAACCCGATCCAGATTCTCAGTTACTCATTTTCTATTGAAACTTTCAACCCTCCTGAAATCCTTCCAACCATGAGGCAGTCTCGTTATTTTTCAAAAGTCACAGAATTTAATCAAACTGAAATGATTCATTAGGGATTTTTAGCAACTAATCAGAAACGTGCAGTCAAAATGATGCAACTTTTTGCATTTTTCAACATTTACCAAGCAATGGAATATGATTCATTTAATGAGTTTGTAAAGTTAAGCGTTCTTCAAATCAAATGCCTCTAAGAACGGGAGCTTTTATGCTTGTCGCCTATCCATCCACAAACTTCTTTCTTGATACTGTCAACCTATTTGTCGCGATATTTCATTGCATGATATTCTGAAAGTCATGGTCATCCAAGTATAAATATCCAGTAATTATTGAAAATTTAGAACCACTCTGTGTTAACGAAACATTTTGTTTGTTTGTTTGGAGTGAGAAACATTATCCTTTAAAATATGTATCTGAATTTACTGACCCTCCCATGGATTACTCCACCAAAGGTCTGCTTAATCCATTCTGCATACCAGCAAATTTCGAGACCTTTCATAGCCGTGCAGGTTGGCCGAATGGGTTGCGGTTGTGTACGCAACCCAGCCTGCACCGCCAGGGAGCGCCCTCGGGTAAGGGCGCTATGTAAATGGTAGATCGATTAAAAAGTGCCTTCATATCTCATCGGGATACAAAAGGCACTCAAAAGATCGGCTAAATAAAAAAAAACAATATGGCGGCATCCATAAGTTACTCTTGCCATTTAATTCTTCTGCTTACATAATACTTATGCTTAAACCTAAAATTTATTCCATTTTTAATAAAAGAACTTTGTTCGCAATGTTTTCATGGAACATAAATTCAAATTTCAAACTCCTCTTCGCTAAATCGATTGATTCAGTTGGAAATATCCCAATTACATTCAAAGATAAAAAAATACATTAATTCATTAAATGTGGTTTTAATTAATTTTTCTTAAATTTCCATTTTGTTCGAGCAAACTTTGAACTTCCTTTGAAATGTTTCTGCTTTATTTCACGTAACTCTGAAAACCTCGTGAATAATATCATCATTCGTTGGTTAGGCTCAGCGCGGGCGGTTTCAATATAAAGTTGATTGCAATAAACTTGGTGGATTCACAATAATTGTAAAGTTTACTTTTAAATCTTTTACGCTTCGATTAAATAGATATAAAGTAGTTTATGATATCATCATCATCGTCATCATCATCATCATCATCATCACCATCATCGTCATCATCATCATCGTCGTCATCGTCATCATATACAATAAATCGCATCTCATAAATATTTCCTGAAGCAAATATTCCATGCAAATTAGCATTTCTAATGGAGTGTCATTTACTAAAGTAGAAGTTTTAAGATCCATCGTTTAGAACGAACATTAGAATATTTCGTCGATATATCACATGCTCTTTCAAAATATTTTCATAAAACATTTAAAATTCTCCTCTGGACATATTTGTTTCATTTCCAGTTTAGCAATTCCAGCTCTACAATCGAATACCTCCCGCTTCCTTAGGTTCAGTGATCCAATTGGTCGGTGCGCCCCACCAAGCGTCATTAACACTTGCATCTGTTTACATGCGCAACTTGTATTTTTCCTTCCGTACCAACCTTCCTTCCTTCTCCATCTGTTTAGCAAGGCAACACGGAGTGCATTATCACATTATGAAAGCTGATAATTGGAATTACTGGAACAACATCGTCATTCGCCAACGGTCTCTGGAGTCTCTTATATCTGCTGTATAACGAACAAAATTAAATGCTTCTCCAAAAAAATATATTTTTCACTGGATTTCATAGTTGGAAGATAAAGTAAGACTGAAATCTAACATTGCCCAATTCACCATGAAGAGTGTTTGAGCAGGAAATGGTGGGAGATCAATTTTTACGGCGGTTAAATTCTCGGTGAAGATGTGGAAATGTTGGGAATATGAATTTGTACGTGATTGATGGCTTCGGTGAGTTGTAAAAAAGCTCTTTGTTTGAAGAGACGTGAAGAAACAACAGCAACAAATAAATTCTTTGATTTGTCATAAAATATCATAAAATATCCTCAAATATTCAACATATGAGTATGAATAATTGGTTTAATTCAAATATTGTTTTCGAAAAGCAAGAAGAAATTAGTTTTCAGACTTCTTTCTCGAGGATGAACAACATCACTTGATGGTAACTTCCACGCTTCAACTTGAAATGTTTTGAGTCTTTCGTGCTTGTGTTCTCGAAATGTTTGGCCTCCATTGTTGGTTGATTGTTTGCGTAAAACAAAGAAATGTAAATGGAACATTAATGTTTAATGTGTCGATAATATTGCAACAAGCAATAGTGATAACTGTGCAAAACATGTATTGCTAAATATATTTTTTTATGCTTAAGTACATTTCGTCCTATGAGAGCACGATCATTCGTTCCATCGTGTACTGCATCACTCCAAATCTTGCGCAGACATACAACTTGGTACAACATGGTGTATCAGTCTCATAAAATCTCAGTGCGGCACATTTCTTCCACGGACTTTGCTCCGTTCTTAAGCTTTCATTCAGCTTTCACTTTTAATAACCACAAGCCCTCCTATAATTCGAATCAAAATAACAGCCAGCAGATATTTTGATTCCGCTCGTCATCACTTGGTGCCTCCACATCTTTCCAAACATTCATTCCATCCGTTCACATGGAGCAGGCAAATAAAGAGCGCTCTCTCGGCACACTTTCGATAAAGATTTATTTCTCTGTTTGTCCAGCACCGCAGCTACGTTTGTGCACTCGTGGTGCTCATGAGGGATGAGAGGAGAACTCTGCCCAACTGCTCTCCTCAGACTGGTTAACACCTTCCGTTTGGAATCAAAATAGATTTAGCTTCAAATTGTTTTAGGTAAATGTTTATGGCAATTAAAGTTCAACTCGTAAATGTTCCATTTATTTAGTGCTTTCCTCGTCTGACCTGAACGTTCAATAAATTCTAGAAATCCTCTCACGACGTTTCCCAAGTAAACTCTAAAATAATTTAGGCATTTGTAAACAATTATTTTTTGTATCCTATGTTTTTTTGTTTATTTTCATGTCCGTTTCAACGGAGAAATCACCAGACTTGATTATACCTTAACTGAGGATAGCATAAAGCTTCCACCCGTTTTACACAAAATGCAGCTTTTACGCCTACAATTTCTTCTTTGCAGTTTTAGGGACAGAATTCCGCCAACAACCTAAAAATGTGGAGGTAGCAGTTGGAACGACAGCTATCCTTGAATGCAAACCACCCTGGGGAGAACCGGAGCCCAAGACGAAATGGAAGAAAGATGGAGAAGTTGTCAGAGGGGAAAGGACTGAAGCTTCTGAAGGAGGAACTCTGAGGATCAGGGATTTAAGGAAGGAAGATGCAGGAATCTACGTGTGTGTGGCCTTCAATTCGGCAGGACACAGAGACAGCCTCCCCGTTAGACTGTATGTCAAAGGTTGGTCGCAAGTTCTGGTTGAATTTGTTTTCCTAAGCGGGCTGAAAATTGCCTTAAAAAATTGATGGTAACGAATCGCGTAATTATAAATGTATTGAATTCGTTTTAAGGCCTATTATTTCGAGAACAAAATGTCAGAAAAGCTTCCTTTACGTTTGAAGTCATCCAAGTTTTTAAATGCTAAAACACACGCATTCCTTTTTCAGCGAAAAACAATGTGTATGTTTTTTCAGCATTAATTCACCTACGAATGATCTGAAATGCATCTGGAAAGTTTCTTGCAGGTCTGTCACTCATGGTGTTTTGATCTTTCCCATGATCTCGTTTCAATGTGGTCAATTTATTTGTCTTGCAATGACACCATAATGACATTGTAACGAACTTCTTTGCTGCGTAAAAAAAATCTGGAAACCTATTTTTTCTTCAATTGGCTTGTTTGTGAGTAATGTCCCATGTTAAGGAACATAGACACCTGCACTTTATTTCTGGGATTCCTAAGTACAATGTTATTTTATAATTATCTACCTTTAATCGCCTCACTTATTCATTCTATTAAGTAAAATTAAATACCGAGCAACTTAATTTCTATTTTATTAAAAATTGAATAATTAATTTAATTTAATTCAGAGGTTTTATTGGCCATGAATGACATTAATCGAGTTCTTCAAACCTTAAACAACTTTCAGTGACAAGATTATAAACTTCAAACGTAACGAACGTCAACAACTGGATCAATATAATTATTTAATAATTGTCAACAATCAGATTATCAAAATTATTTTCAGACACCTGCTTCATCGTTAATGAGTTGAAATGAGAAGGGAACATTATTTTTGCGGATTTCAGCTTCGCAATTCAATACATTCAATGAATTGCAGGCCTAGGTGGAATTACTTTTAAAATAAATTATTATTTATTTCAACCATCACTGGCAATATCACTGCCATTTCCACGAGATCAAAGGCCTCCAAGTGGAAGGTTTTATAACGAGCGATTTACAATAAAAAATATTTTCTCACGAGCGTTCATAACGAACATCTAAAATGGCATGGAAGGCTACAGAATAGCCGGCAGACACATGTCGATAACGAATGCTTCTTCTGCATTTCAAGTAGTCTGTCGGTTGAAAAGGAAATGTTTTATGCCTTGTTGCTGTTTGTTCTTCTTTCTCTCCATGTTTATCACTCGGCTTTCTTTTTGTTCTCAACAGAGAAACCGAAAATCGTGGAGGGACCGAAGGATGTATCCACCACTGAGAATTCCGATGCCATATTTCACTGCAGGGCAACTGGAGATCCCGAGCCGACCATTTTATGGAAGAGAATTGAATCTCAAATTTCGCCTAGGAGGTGAACAGCTTCTTAACTTAAAAGTCTTCCAAACTTTCCGTTTACAATGGGCTTGGTTTATTAAAAGTATTAATTTAAGCATCAAATTAGATATTATTAGCATATTCAATTAGAAATTCCAAGTGGCTATACAAACGTTAGGAGAATATTATTTGGCTTGATAAGAACTACGCTTGAAGCAATTTAGGGAAAAATTACTTCGCTCCGACGAGACCCTAATGGATTGGGGATTCGCAATTATCGAAACACGGCTGCTGTAATTGATAGGAATTTGTCATAATATTTCAAATTATCCGAACATCCTATTGCAATAAATTACAATATGTTGTTAAACGACATTTTGCACCATTCATGCTTATCTAACTCATCTTACTGCTTGTCAACAGAAGCATTAAGAAATATAATTTCTTATAATTACTTATAATTTTTTATAATTAGTCTATGAGAACCAAACTCCTGCCAACTCGTGATATCGTGCAACCTGGTGAACATGGTTTTTTTAACAAATCTAAATAATGGCAATCATTTTGAAAGATTTTCTTCAATGCTTTAATCCAACTGCACGAGACCGTTTGTAAGAATCCAGAAAATATTCGCCTCGTAAATTTTGAACTGCATACCAATATCAATATTCTTAAGAACACAATATTTCATCTAAAAGAGGAGAAGTTGGTCAACTGCTTAAACAAACAGCAATATTTGAATGCTTCTGGGTGACCTAATTTTATTGATTAAGATCACTAACCCCATAACATCACACGACCCCATCAGGGAATCATAGCACAACAAGAAATTCCCACCGCTTGTTGTTTCTCTAAACCCTCGGAAACTCAGTGCTTGACAAAACCCGACACTCCAAGTTTAGTCGAAGACTAAAGTAGCACCTGAGTCATTCTGGCCTCACATTGTTGAAAACAAATACTGCTTTTTATGCTTCAGGTTGCTCATCTTGAACGATAAAAGTCTGCGAATCGAGAAGACGCAGCTGTCTGATAGTGGAATATACGCATGCAGGGCGGAAAATCCCTTTGGATTTCAAGAAGCAGAAGCCAAACTCACCGTACATTGTGAGTTTTCAAACTCGAATGTTTCTCCCCAATAAGAAGAATTAAATTATAATGTTGTCCTCTTTAGCAAAACAAATCATTTTCTTGGAAGAAATGTCTTGATAAAGCAAATAAAAATTATTCGTGAATTCGATGCAAACGAACGCTTCATGTTGCAGCACAGCCATCGTTCATAGTAACTCCGAGAGATAAAACCGTCGGGGTGGGCAAAAGGGTGACCTTCAAATGCTCAGTCACAGGAACTCCCACACCTGCTGTTTTCTGGACAAAGGAACCGTCACAGGTCTTTCATAATTTATAACTTATTTAGTTACGAGTTTTTACAATTCGCTAATCTTCAATTAGATTTTTTATTTCATTTTGATGAGTTTTTAATTTAGATATTTTCTTATCGGAAAGTCTGCTTGGTTTTATTTTATGTCCTTTGCACTTCAAAGTGAACGAAGCAGCCACACACGAAGCCCATTTGTGTTTGTTTATGAATATCCTTAAAATCAATAGCTCTCTCACATAGGATGTTCAACCACACGCAGATATTTTCCTTCTCGGTGGCCATCTCCATTTAATCTTATCTGCTCTTCGTTTAACAATAAAAAGCTTTTTTCTCTCAAATTATTTTTTGTTGAAATCTAAACTCCGAAGGTTTTTTAATTAAAGACTTTTATCGACAGCAAAAAATCTTTTAAGGAGGTTATTATGAATCATATTTTCCGACATATTTTCCAGGTGCTCATGTTTCCGAGGCAGGATTATGAAAGAATGTCGGTCTTAGACGATGGAACCTTAATAATCGAAAATGTTGAGAAATCCGATGCTGGGGATTACGTATGCAAAGGTCTGAGCGTAGCAGGAAGTGCATATGCCAAGGCCAGATTGGAAGTCAAGGGTTCGCTTTAATTTATCTGAAATTTATTACTGCACGATTCTGCCTGGAAATTATTGCTACTGCACGGTAAAATATTTTTACGCATTTTATTATGTATTATTAACGTGTTTGTCGACACTTGATAGTATTTACACATATCTACAACGAATTCGTTTGACCTTCAAAAACAGATTTTGATTCGAGACCTCCGCCGATAATAAACCACGCCCCTCAGAACCAAACCCTCCCTGCGAACACCATGGCAACCCTACATTGCACGGCCAGTGGTGACCCACAACCAATAATCAAGTGGTATAAAAACGGAAGAAGTCTCAACATGAAAGATGATCGCTACGTATTCCTTGAGTCTGGGACTCTCCAGATAAACGGTTACTTGAGTGCATTTTAGCATTTGTCATTAGCAGGTTGTGGTTGGGTGATTCCAGTTTAGAATGTTAAGTAGATGAGTCTTGTAACCCGATGCAAACAATGAATCGAGATGCTTAAATATCGAATTTAGTTATGGACTTCTTTAATGAAACACTTCAGCTTGTGTTCTTTCAATTTATTTCTTTCAATTTATTTCTTGCAATTCTTAAATATTTAGCAACGTAATAAGCGATACTTAATTTCTTAGTAAAACCGGATCACTTAATATGAAATTCTTATTTCAAAATAGAATTACAAAACGCAGGCTGGATTTCAACATTTTTGATTGATGTGCTCGACTGAGTTTAATGTTTTTAAAAACAAAATTCTCTGTGATTGGTGGATGACGTGAAATTGCTCGCCTCAAATTTAAGAACCAACGCTTATAATTAAATATAATTATTAATATAAATAAATTTAATTATATAAATATTCACATTAATAAAGTATTAGAAAAATATATCCTTTAATAGGTTTTAAAGTTTTATTTTGTATAGTACTAGGAAGTTGGCATTAATTATGCAAATTGAAAAGCTTCTCAAGAAACTTTTGATGAAGTGCCGCAATTCAAGTTCAAGTTAAAATTAATTACTAAAATCTGGTTGTAATGATTCCAGACATTCCATCAACTCATTACTCCTAATTGAGACTTCATTCCATAACCTCGCTAAATTTTCTAACTTTTGTTTTTCAATCTTCATATTCTTTGGGTTTTAGTAATTAATTTCCTTTCATATATTAATATATTCATATTGCTATATTACATATATTGTAAATATATAATAATGCATTTTTATTAAAAAAATTGTGCTTTGTTTAAGCTTATCAACACTTGTTTTATTTCATTTTAATTTTGTAGGTTTTCCTGAGTTTCACTTGTTTTATGAATATTTTAAAGCAAACCTTTACATATCTTCCACCCCACATTCAATCATTGCATGTTCTCCATACATTCCAATTCAGGGGCGACCATGTATTGGGTGGAAATAAAAGTGAAGGAGCAAAAATGCGGGATGAGCTCTAGCAAGTATAGTTGGAGGTGCGTGATTGCATGCTTCACCTCCGAGTGTACACAAAATGTAAGAAGCACGTTTTCGCATTACAGAAGCAGAATAAAGAGCAGCATAAATATGTTAAATGATTCAATTATCGACTAAAAGTGAGGGCACAAAATGTATAACATTTCTTACCATTTCGCTTGTGACTGGCACATTACAGGAATTGATGGTCAAAAAGGAGTGTGAAGAGTGAAGAACTTTGGCTTATCGCGACCTCATGAGATTATTTGGCGCTATATCGGGATAATAGCTAAGTCCCTGGGGCTGTTTCCGGTGTAGAATATGTAACATCGATGAACGAAGCTCTAAGCTTGAGCATAACAGCAAGAAAACAAATGAATGTCATTTCCTCACATGATATTGTCTTTGTTTTCTTTCGTTCTTTTAGACAAATCTATTTCGTTAGTCAGTTTAAGTTATTTCTAAATGGAATGAACACCTCTGAACTTCGCGAGAAAGCTTCGCTTAACCTTCAAATGGTCTCGCTACTATGAAACAGTTTATGTTTCCAATGTTTCTTTGCCGAATTACTTGATTACTTGAAAAAAATAGTAATCTATAACACTCACACTGTTAAAAAATGACATGTTAAACGAATATTAAATTTTATTGAAAAAAAAAAACTGTCATGTTATCATGATTTTTTTATCATGACATGTGTCACAAAGTCAGAGTAGCTTGACAAAAAATACAATTTTATAAAAAAATATAGTTTTTCAGCGTAATAGATTATTTCTAATATGTAAATGTAAATGTACTTCATTTATATAGCGCCTTATGCACAGCGTCAGAAGCACTTTTTGTTATTTATATAGCGCTCCCTCCCAAAGTCGCTTATGGCAGTGCAAGCTGGGTTTTGAACATGACATATATGACTGTTTCCATTACTGTGCATATAGGAATGAAACCCAGAAAACTTGAAAACCAGGTATAAATTAAGTATAATCAGGACCACCGAGATGGCGGGAAAGTGCCCAGGGCCTGATAATGTTTTGGGGCCCGCCCAGGTTTAAATTTTTTTTTGCTTTTCCATTCCTAAATTGGCATAACATGTGCCAATGTGCCAAAAAAGTGCCAAAGGGATCCGAAATTCTTCCAGATAGGTTTTCGTCAGAATCTTGCAAAGATCCATCTTTATATTTCTGCTGCTCCGAGTCACTTACATCACTTTCGGAAATGTTTCCTTCACAAAAGCTTTCATCTGTTACTGTTTTCAAAAATTGTAGGTATTCTGGTTCTGATTCATTGCTAAAGTCGTCATCAGCACCAGTGTCGGTCAGTCAGTCAACTATCATATTCTAATATCAATTTTCTTGCCTGTTCCACAGTAAATCTTTGCAAATTTACACTTTAATTACTCGCCATTGTTATTAACTTGTATTGAATTATGCACTTCCTCTCCTATATAAAGTCATTCATCAAAGAACATGTAATACAAAAATGGCACAGAGGAGGAAGGTTTTGAGGGCGGAGTGAAATCCAGTTGGATCAGTGTTGGTAATCGAGGGGGAAGGGAGTCTACTCCAGATCTGTGAGCCAACGACATCCATAGACCTGCTATCCAGTGTCGCACGTCGGGCAGATGATTTGACGAGGGAGTCCCTGGTTGCTGATCCGATCCCGCGCCTAGCAGGAATATGCGTGACCCAAGAGAGACTTGAAAACTAAGAAGAGATGAAGAGATTTCTGTAGTCAATTCTCTGGCAAATGCTTAGCCAGTGGAGATCACAGAGAAGAGGAGTGACGTTGTCATGTTTTCTTTTGTTTAAGATTTTAGCAGTTGCGTTGATGACATGCTGAAGTTGCTCGAGGCGGTACTATCAATGTATACAGTAATGTATAATGCTCAAATATCTCCGAAAATATTTGGGTTACATTATTGGTTATTTCGGAATAAGTACATCTTCATAATTAAGGAAAAGTCAAAAACTTTGGGCATCATATTTTGAGTCCTGAGATAAATAATAGAACAAAATGCGACTTGGGGTGCATTTGTGTTTGCACCCCAAGAGCATTAGAGGGTTAAACAATGAACGCTAAACTCTTATGCTTCTTATGCATTGAATCTCAAAGCTCGTTTTATTATCAAATAACTTGCACATGTTGATAGTGTCGTGACCTTCATTTCGTTGAAATCATTCCATTCGCTCCAGAGGTCGGAGGCCACGCATGAGAAGTTGCGCTGGCTTTTGTCTCTGGATTTTAAAAAGAATTTGAGCCGACATTTTTTTGCTTTGAATTAGTGAAATCTTTGTTCAAAAATGTTTAATTTTAACAGATCTGAGAAAAAGTGATTCAGGCACTTACATGTGCAAAGCAATAAGCGAAACAGGAGAAGCATCAAAAACTTGCACCCTTCAAGTTGATGTTCATACAAATCCGTCCATCATATTCTACAGAACGCCCGAACCTTCGACCTTTCCCGGTCCTCCAACAAAACTGACCATTCAGGAGGTAACAGAGACCACAGTCAGACTGACTTGGAGGAACAATCCAAATCAGGGTTCATCTCCTGTGTTTGCCTACACAGTTGAATATTATACACATGAAACAGGAGAAGTAAAGTTTTGTTTTAGTTTAAGGATATGGAAAGCTAATTATTTCTTTAATTATTATTTAAGTCTTAATATGTACTTCTGCTGCACAGGGATGGATAGTTGCATCTGACTCTATAAAAGATCAGTTTTATGTGGTCCAAGGATTGAAGCCTGATACTTCTTACAGATTTCTTGTAAGGGCTCAGAATTCACATGGTCTAAGTTTACCCAGTCATGTCACTGCACCAATCAAAACTAAAGGTGTTTTAAATTTGTAAATATGTTTGTAATTGTTTTTAAATTTAAATTGTACCTAATAATTCTCTAATATTTATTTATTTATAATTAAAAAATAAGATTTTGTTTTTTTGTCTGAACAGGATCGAGCATAGCCTCCAAACCCACTTTATCCTCCATTGAACTGGATATGGTTGAAGAAAAACTTTCCAACCAAATCATCACCCTGTTTCCCCCAGATGTGCTCGGATCAACAGCAATCAAATTAACTTGGGAGGTCAGAAGGAGTCACAGGTTTATTGAAGGCTTTCACATCAGGTACAGATCTCTGCCTGAATCCAATGAACATGTTATGGACAGATCTTTGGGACGAGGTATTTATTATATATATGAGAGCATTTTTTATGTATCTAGTAGTCAAATGTAGAAATAATAGTAATAATATTTACATCTTGTATTTATGTATTTATATCTATCAATTCAGGGCCTTCAAATTATTCTGTGATAACAGTGGAAAGTAATGCGGCCATGTCATACACATTGCAACGCCTGGAGAAAAACACCTGGTATGAGATGGATATTCAGCCCTATCATAAGGACATTGTGGGAGAAGAAAGTAACAGCATCAGAGTTCGAACTCTTGAGGATGGTAAAATGATACAATTTTTTGTAATAGTAATATTACCTATGAATTTGCTACCATTACGTTGATTGCAACTACAAAGCAAATCGATCTTGGCAGTGCCTTCGGCTGCTCCACAGAACATAAAAGCTCATATGATTGATAACACCACTCTCTACATTTCTTGGGAACCGCCCCCTAAACAACATTGTAATGGCCTTCTCAAGGGATTTAAGGTCTTGCCAAACTTAATAATTATTTTGATAAGTTGTATCTTAGCAATTGTTTGGTTAATTATAATTACTAATGTACAAGATAATAAAAATATATAATATTAGTCATCAGCAATATTAACTTATATCTGAACATCGTTAGTAGTGTGGTTGCTTCACTTATTTTTTTAAGTGTTTGTTTGAAAGCTGACATTATTATCACAATCATGTTTTACAAATCACAGATTTATATATTTGGAAATGAGTCCAAATTTGACAGAGAGATTCTAATAAACTCTACATTGGAGGCAGTATACATACAAAACATGATTCAGGATATGGTCTATAAAATACAAATGTCTGCTTTCAACAGAATAGGCGAAGGATTTAGAAGTGAACCCATAGTAATTGGTGCGATTAATTTGTTACATTTATTTCAAAGCTGTAGACTAAACTTCCTCGATTATCCCGAAGGTGTACTCTCCAATGTGCCAGCGCAAAACATTGTCAATCAGACTTGGTTCATTGTCACAATAATAATTACCATTGGTTTGCTTTTGTGGACATTTCTATGCATCCTCAGTATTTGGCTTTTGAGAAAGAGAAAGTACAAAGGCAATCCTACCAAAGGTTTGCATGGTTATTATTATTATGATTACATTTGCTAACACAGACCAAACATTTAATTTTTTTAGTTCCAGCAACCAAATATATGCCAACTATAAACAATTTGTTAGTGTGCCTTTGTCTTTCTTGAACCATCACTGCTACAATAGAAATGAAACTGGTAATTCAATATTTGTCATATGCAGTTCAAACAATTGGGGAATGTTCACATCAAAAAGCTATTCAGCAATGTCTCAGAATCATGCCCAAGTATCGTCACCTTCGTACAAAAAGCCACCCGAACCCTTCCCGACGACGACCATCAACCCGAGTATTATAAAGCAACAATATATGATTGATCCAAAAAATGAGTCAAGAAATTTCGTTAAGGAGAACTTGTCAAGTGGTTCTACCATTGACACCAATTTAATGCTGGGTATGTTGCAAATAGAATTTGTTAGCCTGTTACTAATAAACTATGTCTGTAATTATAAACTATGTCTCACCTCATAACTTGGTAAATATAAAATGCTAAGAATTGTATGATCCAAAATGTTTCAGATTTTGAAGATAAAGCTTTGGAAGAGAGTCAACAATATGAGCAAATACGAGATAGTTTGTGTACGTCAGAAATAGTCAAATGAAAGCATTCATTAGCTATTTGAATTCGAATGTCCTTTGCAGATATTGAACAGCAACCTGCCTTGTTCCTTCCCCCTCCTCCTGAACACCCCCCGCCGAGTGACACGGAATCCTTGCATTACAATTGGAAAGAACCACCTCCTCTTCCTGAATATAGAATCAATCCAGTTTGTGAAAATCAACAGAATGCAGTTTGTACACTTGGTTCTACCTTAAAGAAGAGGCTGCCTGGTGAAGTGACTTTCTTCAATGGTTCCACAAATCCAATCAAGTATATGATCAGCAATAAGGGTATACCATTATCTCCACAGCTAAACGGTTCACAAGTTTATCCAAAGTATGGTATCTTAAGTTTCACACTACACTTATGAATTATTAATAACTTTTACATTATTTCAGCTCGAAGACTGGCATACTGCAGCATATGAATTCTCCGATGTCTGAGGTGGCCGTTGCGGACAGTGAATCAGAAAGTGATGCCAATTTATCCCACGTTGGTTCACCTCTCACTAGCGACATTGATACTTCGGGTATGACATCATCATCATTACTTGATCTATTAATTTTAATCACATTTTCTCTTGTCAACTTTAGGTAATTTTATAGAAAATGGTGAAAACAGTGACAGTTTCCTTAGCATGGAAAGCAGTGATAATGAATGCATACCCCCTTCAAACAAAACTGAATTTAGCGCAACAAAGTTTAGGGAGAAAAGTGAATACTTCTTCATTTCATCATTAAATAAAATTTACATAGTGTTCTTAATAACTTTTGTTGAATTATTTAACAGTTGTTGATTAATTATTACTCCTGGTTAAAGAATGCAATAATTAAATATCATTGTTCTCACAGATCACTCAAAACACATTAAAACCCTTAACATGGATTCCCACATACTGCAGTACTGACAAGTTAAAACCTGCTAATCGTATGTTTACATCTTGGAAATTCTTTTCACAATCTCTGAGTTAATAGCTCTAAAAATGTTTTTTGGTCATTCAGATGTGATTAAGTTGCTTGTTTAAAAATGAGTACTGGAATTCTTATTACATTCTTTCTACACAATTAATAAGAACTAATCATCAAATAATTTTAGAAAATTAAAGTGCAAGAAGAGAAGTGAATATGCTGCAATGCTTTCACAAAAGACATTTAGAGCTCAATTAAATCTCCACAAGGTGTTGAAGACCAAATTCAAGAAATAATAGATTGGCATTGTCATTATTGATCTTTGCAGAAATGGTTGAACATTGCTGCCATGCATTACCATGTCGAGCTTAAATGGCTATTTTTTCTCTAAAAGTTAGATTTGACTTTCTTCACCATCATACGCTGCCTACCCATCTCTAGCTCTACTTTTCAAACTATTACCAAAAATATAATTATTTAACTAAAGAGTTTAGTTGAAGTTTGGCTGCAACACAGATCTACATTTTCTATCGTTGTTAATTAGTGTGTGAATGCATGAACTTTACTGGTTTTCTATGGTCTTCTATGATTGCCAATAAAAGTCAAATTTGACGTTTTGGCTAATTCTTGAAAAACCAACCAAACATTTGTCTCACTATTTACTTTTAGATTTACAATGTAATGGCACAATATTTTCACTTAAACAAATTTGGTCAAAACAAGCTCGCCACTTCGAGGAGATTGCTTTTTCAACTAAAACTTGTTTATTTAAATAGTAAATTCTTCTAAATTTTAGAAGGTAATACATTGAACAATTTGAGGCATTGAACAAACATTACATTAACTAATATATAATTTGCAAGTATTTGCCCATAAAAAGTCTTACTCTTGTTTGTTGACTGGATATATGCAGGACTGCCAAGAAGGTGGGGTAGGGGTTTCAATATCAACTAGTGATCTCATATTATTACGATTTTCATGACTTGTGTTTTAAAAACTTTTTCGTAAATATAGTTTAGGGGCCTGTGGCTGCTGTGCCTAGGAGACTGACATTTCTGTCGTTAACACTGTCATTACAAAAATTACAAAACAAAATTAATTTAAATAAGACCTCAGACACATTACTAACGCAGATGGCGCTGGAAGATCTCCGAGGTTGGTCAAAAGCATTTGCTTCGGAAAAGGAACTTCAGATTAGAGATGAAGCCTCAGTTGAGCATTTGTGGATTGGTTGTCGAAAATAAATGGTGAGGTATTCATCAAGGCAGCACGATTTATGGTGGCAGCGAACGAGATGGTAGAGATATTATGAATTTTGTATGACTAGTGTTTTGTGTTTCAAATGTTACATTTTGAAGGCGATGGGCTGTGCCAAGGAATAAACACATTATCTCAAATTTTACGAAACTCAATAACACCGAACTTTTAAAATGAGAAGAAAGACTTAGACCAAAAAAACGAAAAAGAATGTTTAAAGTCCAGAACTCGCTACGTGTAGAAGTTGATATATGAAGATACAAATCTGAAAACACCAACCCAACCCATTTCTCCAGGGCTTCAGAGATTGGTTAATGAAGGACCTCATTGTCTTTTTCAATCTGGAAAAGTTGAAAAGCCTGAAAAGCTAACAAACTTTCGGAAAGTCAAAGCAACAGTTCAAATTTATTGAGTGTTAGTGATATATGGTGATCTTACATAACACATTCGCTTAACGTAATTTGTAAATTTTCCAAGTTTCGCCTTTTTTACTTTTTTATATTATAAGTTAGGCCAATTTATTATGGGTATCCTTGGTTTTTTTTACAATCACTTTACTTAAATGATGTAATAATTTAAAGCTTACTGTCATTAACATCCGAGACATTCTTTATTTGTATAATTGGTTTATTTAGACAATAGACTTATTAAATAGACCATCATGTTCATCTCTAGACATACGCTTTATTATTTTATTAATTTGGATGCTACTTCCTCCAGGGGCAAAAGCGTGTAATTGACATGAATTGGCTCACGATAGTCATTGTAGATACTAAAAGGAACATTTTCTAGCCTTTTAATCCATGGACTTTCGAGAATTTTTTTGAAATTCGGACGACTTCGTGGATATCTTGAAAGACATTGCTCTACGAGATTCCTGAGATCTGTCAGAAACACTTCACATATTAACAAATCCTTAACGTACTTAAACAATTTATTAGTCAATAAAAACATTCAATTTCAATTTTCTTACCAGCTGAAAGTGCACTCGGTATTTCGTATGACCTTTTAAAGTTTTCCTTTTGATTCGGAGATACTGGCAGATGACCTGTTGTCATTTGAAGGAGGATTAAGCCGAGACCCCAACTTTCAACAGGGATACCATAAAATTTCCTGAAACACGAAAGGTTATGTTGTTCGTAAATTTATGTCAGGTCTTTTACTAGAAAAGACTTACTGATCAGAATAATATTCAGGTGGAAAATTTTTTTCTGTTCCGACCCAATTTGTGAAGTTTTTCCCTAACACCCGCTGCGCTCCTCCAAGGTCAATTAGTGTCGTGCATCTGTAGTTTGAGTCTATCAAGATATTGGAGCCTTTTAAATCGAGGTGATGGCGTTTCCTTTGGTACATAAAATCTAAGGAAGAAACAATCTGCTTGAAGTAGTAACAAGCTTCCTCCTCGGGCAGTCTTCCTCGCTTATGAAGGTAATGTTTAAGACTTGTAAAGTCACTGGATGTTTCCATGACGAGGATGTAATCATTTAGAGAACTGAAGTAAATCTCTTGAAGTTGAACCACTCCAGGCACTCCTTCCAATTCAATCAATGCATTCACTTCAGTTGGAACCTTTTTCAGGTTCGGATACAACGTCTTTATCGAAGGATGCGACTTTTCCTTCAGAGGACTCTTTTGGAAGAATTTAACGGCGACCTTGAAATAATTCGATCAGTAATTAATAAATTAATTACAAAGTATATAAATACTATTAATCACAAAATTTGTAATGGATTAGTAAACAATCCTAACCAATTTGTTGTCTATTTTCCTCTTGGCATGAAATACTTGGCCATATCCTCCCTCTCCGATCTTCTTGATTAACGTATAACCTTCCAAGAAGTCAATATTTCTTATTCCTGAATTAAATAAGTTAGAAACATTTACAGATCCAGTTCACGTGTTAACTATCACAAAAATTAAAATACCGATGGTTTTTGAGCTCCAAATGTTGCAAAATTTTCGAGAGTTAAAATAGTGATAGGCGGAGTCATTTCCTATGAAAATCGAATCAAGAGTTTTCTCGTCGAAATGATTTCTCAATGCAAGTTCGTGAGTTTTAAGTCTATCAAGACTCACGTTTAAGTTGCTGGCATCGAAAATTGGAACTTGACCAAGCGTAATTTGTTTGCCATGCACTTTAAGAATAAATCGGACGGTTCTTGGATGGTAATCTTGTTTCTTTTGATTCAAATCATCAAATTGATAATTATTAATATTTACTGCATATTGAGGAATAAAGTCCTTCGAATCAAGTGTTTCGTTGCCTCGCATTCCTTCTCTTCTCGGCACTTTAGAATATATCGGTCCAATTTCATCGAGTGCAGGTCTTTTATTGAATCTGATTGTTGTCATTATATCTAAAACCTAAAACGTTAAGAAGCAACATTAAAGAAAGCACGCTGGAGATTTAGCAATATAAATCAATGAAAAAAACCTCATTTGACCTACTTTCAACGTTGGAGAGAATATGCAAACTTTAAGATCTTTACCGATATTTATCACTTCACAAAATATTTATTGCATGATGTTTATTGTGACTAAAAGATATGAGCTAAACTGTAAATTGAATGATAATTACACATAACGCAAAATTTTAAAACAATTATTATCCTTCATAAAATTTATGTACAAAATAAATTCCAAATTAAAAATTGATTAGGATTTTCAAAGTATTATGCCCTTGGAAAATGTAAAGTGATGAATTCTGATCTAATATATCACGAGAAATTAAAGCAAATACGAAAATGTATAGCGAAGCGAACAAACATTTATGGGGTTTTGGTCAGAGAAGTCAAAGTGGTAAGAGTCAGCTAGTGCAAGTCATGTGTGGAAAGGAATTTGATTTATTGCACTTTATTAAGCATGAAGTCATAAATCATTGATGTATTGAACTTGCATATTTCAGATTTATTAGGTCCAGAAATGCTTTAAAGCAAGCATTTTTATTATAAAAATATTACTAGATTAAATGTTAGCGCACAGCACGTCTCAGGTCCATCTAACTCTACATGAACCAACGCCATACATTGAGTAAACATTTCGAACACAATTTCAGGTTAAATTTGTTTCATAATTTGCTCAAAACGATGAACTAGGGATGAAAATGATGCTACTTCTTAAAAGTTAGGAGTTTAACGATCTCATTTAAGATGATATAGTTGCCACTTTCAAAAACATAGAAGAAGCTGAATAAGGTCATGTATGAAACATTTAAATTTTAGTATAAAGCTACAAGCGCTGCAATGTAATTCCGCTTTTGGTTTATTTTAATCGTAAATGCCTCCATGCGAAGAGGAAAGTAAGAGAAAGCGGCCCTCAGAACGCAGTCGAGTCCTAATGTATAGGACTGGCGGGTTCGCCAGAGAGTCTACAGAACGATCCAAGAAAAACTCCCTTTGGAAGGACACCATCGAGAATTGCAAATCATATCGCTGAATCATGGGTAAAGGCAAAGCTCTCCTACTCATTCAATCAGTTCCGACGATTTTCTTCAACATTTCTCCTCGAAAATCGAAAAAGTTCGAGAGGTGTCGTCCTCTGCTCCAGCTCCATCCTTTCACCATCTGTGACACTCGATCAGTTCCAGATGACAAATGTGATCAAAATGATGAAGTTGATACAAGCTCTTCCAAATGAACGATGCCTGCTTGGCTGCCAACTTGGCTCTTTAAGAAAATATCCGCACTCACAACACATATTATTGCAAAAATATTCAACAAGTCCATCCTACTCGGCAAAGCACCACTAGTCATGCTACGTCACTCCTTTAATCAACAAATAACCCTCGATCCGTCTGATGCTTGTTCCTACCGACCAATCTCCAACCTCTTTGTCTTCTAAATAATCTGCAATCAGGTAGTTACAACCTCCTTCCTGGGTATCAGTCCGCCTATCAACATCATTCCGGAATTGCTACGAGTGTCGTCGGATCTTCTGCGCGGGCGCCGGTGAGATGTCGCTGCTTTGTTCTTCTCGACTTATCTGCAGCTTTTGACACCGTCAGGGCCACCGAGAAGGAGATTTTTGAGGGCCCGCCCGGATTTTAAAATATTAAAATATTAACCTTTGTTTTGCTTTTCCATTACCAAATTGACAACATTAGGTACCCGTGGCCACTGTGCCTAAGGGTCCAAAACTTCTATCGGCAGCCCTGGACACCGTTGATCATGACATTATTTTAGGACGACTAGGAACGTTTTCTTTAACCTTTTTAGATTCCAGTCGGCAAAACAAAATCTTCTTTTAGATGGCTAAGTCTGATTTTCTTATCAATCTCTATTGTTTGTTTAATGTACATTTGCAAATATTTAGGCAAATCTGAAGCAAAAGCGTCCGTCATTGACGTTATCATTCTCAACATTTTCTGTTTCATAACCTCAATTCATGTTTAGAATTGCGCCAAGACATATTTATAGCTATGGGTTATCCTTCTCATGCTTTTGGGAGCCGACCGGTGTTTCTTTGTTAAATGGGTGAAGCAGCGATTGACGTTTATTAAATGTGTTATTTCAAAGTTGTTGCATTTATAAAATTTTGGTTTTAATGTGCAGATTCTCAGTCCTCCAATTTGAGTTCGCTTCTCTCGGAGAAAACATTTAAATTCTTAGAAGAACAGATTTCTGATTCATGGTAGACTTTGATTGTCACTACTTTGGATTTACATGCTCTTACATGATCTGTTTTGATGGACATAATTCAGGTTAAACTTCGAAGAATTCCAAGAGCCTACAGCATTAAAATCAAAAAATCTGAATAGAACATGTTCAAATGAGGATCTGGAAAACGATGCACATTCTAGCCAAAATGAGAAAAATCAGGGTTTGGCTGATGAGATACTGGTTAGTTTTATATGAACTGTAAATATGCTTTACTTCTATTTTTTATGCTCTTCTTAAGTATAGATTAAACATAATTTATCAGGACTTGTCACAAAAAGATAACTTGCATTCGGAACAGGGAAAATATGAAAAGGTTTATTGAATTAATTCATTTAATTAAAATATATTCTGAGATAATTGAATTATGCATGAGATTTAAATCTTCAAAACATTTTGACAATTCCATTAAATTCAACTTGCACATAAATTTTAAAAACTGGATGAAAGTTGTTTTGTAAGGTCTTACATGGCTAAGCACATGTGATCTTCAGATCTTTAAAATGCTGCTTAAGTCCTTACTTAATTACTCTTCATAATTCCCAGATCATAAAATCACAGATTTTAATTTGTTGTTTATTTTTAGGTCAAAAGTATTTCTTTTCCTTCCAGGTAATTGTATTTTCTCATATACATTCAATATTGAGATTGAGAGTATCAAGGTACCAGATATTTGATTGTTCAGCTCGTGTTATTGTGATGCAATGCAATCATAGTCTGAATGTTTCATTTAATGATTGATAAGGAATGATAAGTTACCAAACAGTAGTTATGATTTAAACAAATCTTGGCTGTTGTTGCTGATTTTGTTTGCGAATCGTTTTTCTCAAATGCTCTGTTGTCATCTTAGTTGCTTTTAACCTTACTTCAGCGAAAGGATGGTGGGGAAGTATGGTTTTGATGTCATATTCAGAGAAGCAGCCAGGATCACAAAATCCATCAGCTACACGGTATATTTTGTTTTTTATTAAGTGGTAGCAGGATGGCTGGAATTTCAGTGATTAGCTGATATTGTATAATAATGATTTAACCCTGACAACAAGGCATTAAATAATTTTTGTTATTAAGTTAGTGTTAATTAAGTTTATTATTGTTGTATTTAGAATCTTTCTAGGGCAATTGGTGGGGGCTGCACATTAGTGGTGAGGGTCTGTTGCGGAGGTGGTTGACACAAAGGAATCAACTTAGTGAATGCATCCCCAGAGTGAAAATGAGACTATTTGATTATCAAAGATATTTGATTGACAAAGAATCTGTTCGGGACAAACAGATTTAAGAAGGGAGCAATGTTATAACCCTGGCAACAAGGCATTAATTAATTTTTGTAACTAAGTTTATATTAATTAAGCTTATTATTGCATTTAGAATCTATCTATGGCTTCCTCTATGATCGCTGATTAAGGTTTAGCATACCACAAAAATCACACAAGTTCTCCAATATCCAACATTCCTATTCAGCAAATAATCACGCAAGTGGTCGTAATGCAATAACTGGCAACGGGGATTGCATAAGTATGGTATTTACAGGTATTACCACCCACTTGTTAACTGAATAAATCCAATAACAAACTTGGCTTAAATTAAGCCCCGGTGTTTGTTACGATAATAATAATGGTTGATTTGTTGCAATACATTTGTATTTGACTATTTTTATTCTATTTGAATCTTTTTATTGACTAATTTAATGTTATTTAGAGTTAAATACATGTCCACATACATTGCACTTTTCTACATACCATTGATAATTAATGTCCATTACATAACTAAATGATTAGGACAGTGCTTCCGCACCATGACTCGAATCTGTGCTGCCATCATGAAAAGCGGAAGTCTTAACCATTAGACCATGCGGGAGCACTTCTACATACCTATGTGTACTTCATTTACATAGCATCACATGCGGAGTCAGAAATGCTTTTTTGTCAACCATTTATATAGCACTCCTTCCCAAGAGCACTTGTGGCAATGCAAACAGGGTTTCTAAAATAACATTAAGAGTTTTGCCATTACCCCTTTATGCAGGAATGCAACCAATTCTGCCAATCTGCATGTCTATTTGTACATTGTGCTTCAGTGATCAATCACATTTTGACTTCACAGATACTAATTACAGTTATATTCTTTAAATTTAAAAAGTTTATTTTTGTAATAACTAATTCAAAGTATTCAGAAAGACTGGAGACACTGTTCGTGCGGCCTCAGATCCCCTGCTATGCAGTCGTAAGCTCATCGGGATGTGTTCCTTTTGGCACAAAAATATTTCTCACCCCTATGTTTCTTCTATCCCATCATGCCAATGATCCAGTACGAGCATGTCCAAACCACATGATGGATAAACCAGATAAAAATGCCTCTAGACACCTTATTAGACTTGACATTGGTGGAGCAGTTTATGGCATTCATCCTGGCTCTGAGCACCATTATGTTTGTATTGACTACCATGCAGTCTCAAGTGAATACATTTTGTTTTTTCTAAATAATTAAGTCATTAGTTATATTAGTGATGATCACTTGAGATGGCAAAGGCACCTTCAACATTCCCTTGAAGTTCCAATGTTATTCAACCTGTCTTGGAGGAATTGCAAGGAGACAATTCCAGGTCATCTATTGGCTGCAAAACAAGGACCAAGTTATAGGTCGAAAGTCTGTAAAAACCGTAGTGTGCGCAAGCCCTGGCAGAGACAAGAGGTCCAGAGAAACAGAAAAGTTTGGTTCTGGAATACTGGAATCAAAGAAAGCACCCCAAGTAAGGCTATGAGGACTTCTTCAAATTTGAACTGCAATTTTTATTTGCTGGGGACAATATTTCAGGGGGACAAGAAAGATAACAATGAAAATTCTGAATATCAGGTAGGTTTGTTATCTGCTTTGTTTAAATTATCTCAAAAGACCTGTTATTAACTTCACTTTCAATGAAGCTAATGCAAAGCTCAACTTGTAAGTAAAAAGTTTCAAAAACCTGTTACAAATTGAAAAACAGTAAAATTACAAATTAGAACGTCATGGTATCAATTAATTCTTAAATTAGGTAAGTCATGACCAAAAAGATGTGAAGAGTAATCTTTTTTTTTAAATGGAAATAACTTTTTCTATTTTCAAGGGTTCAAAATTAAAGAGGAGTAACTCTTGCCTTAACATCAAGGTGTGGTAATATTTCTTTTTAATATGTTATTTTGAAGTGGATTGAAAAGTGAGTGATTTAATTAAATAGGTGCAGAATCAGGATGAATACTCGCTTCTAATGAAACTTAGAACTCATTTGAGGGAGTGAGTATAGCTTTAGATTTGACTTCTGATTCATTTTTAAATATTCGTATGCTTGCTTTTTACAGGCATTCAGGGACTTCCTGCAGCTGCAAACAGATTTTCTTACCTCTTTTTTAGCATTATATAAATTAAAATTTTTTGTTTGCAGCAAAATGATGCTGATCTGTGTGTTAATGCTGTACTTGTTTTTATGTGGTGTTATGTATAGCTGAAATCAAATTTTGGATTGTTTGGCTCATCAGATTCAACATGACATTTAAAAAAGAACAACTTCGAGGGAACTATGTACAATTCAAAATTAATTGTAATCGATTGACTTAATGCTAAAAAAAACTTTTTCATTTTCAAATATTTTTAAATGAAAGTTCCAAGTCTATTTTGCGAAATATCTCCCAAGTTTTCCTCCCTTATACAAGGCCATCCATCCAACTTTCTGATATTAGGAAGCCTTTTCATTGCAAGGGCTGACCAGTCTCCATCTGCGTTGTGTTTATCCCAGAGGGGGTTACCGATAAAGACGACCTCGGTTAGTTGGGGGCACTCGTTAATTCTCGTGACTTCCGTCCATTCTCTGATCAAGTTGTACGATATGTAGAGAACTTTAAGTTTCTTCATCAGCACGATGCTTTTCAATTTGTCTATGAAGTTGTAGGATATCCACAATTGTTCCAAAGTGTCTGATACTGCCTCTATCCCTGATAAACTTTTGATGTTGTTCCTGCCCAGAGAAAGAACTTTGAGGTTTTTCAGGCCGTTCAAATTCGAGATCTTGTCGATCGCATTTGTGGAAAGAGACAGTTTTTCACACTTGACTAGAGCACTCAGCGTAGCGTCCATTTTTTCTATGAATGGCGTCTGACCCCAGAGCTCAACTTTTAGACTCTCAGCTGCTTTCTGACCGGTTCTCTCTTCCCATTTTGTTATAGCTTCCTTAATAGTCGTCGGCATCGCTTCTTTTGGTCCGGAATATTATCCGAAATATTCAATTCCCCGGCGGCCCAACCCAAATTCAAACATTTAGCGTGTTTTAAATAGAGGCTGCGTTCGTTAAAATCTTGTATTGTAAAAATCTAATTTTATTCAAAATAATCACTGGAATTGAGGCTGGTAGATTTTGCGAAAATTTATTGTTGACAGAGATATTTGTATTGCTTGAAAAAAGTAGACTTTAAGTATATATGAATTTCATTTTATGCGATATATCGCCTATAGGCTGGTTAGAGGTGCGGAAGAAATTAAAATCTGCTTGAGCACGAGAAGCAAAACCTATTTCTTTAATTTTGAATAATCTTTAGTCTCATGTTTCGGATATAGCTCAAAAAAGTCAAGAGACAGATGAGAAGGGGAGACCGGGGCTAAATGCAACAGGGGTAGGTTGCAACAGCATGTACATGTGAGTGCTATAATATTTTAGCGTAAAATAAACTAGCCTAATTTGTACAGAATTGTTTTTATGTCTACGCGAACTAATTTGTTTGGTGGAAGTTTTAAATTTGTGTTTGGCAGACAATATTTTTTATTTCGGCAAATTTTGTGTTTTGATAACTTTCTTAATTTAGCGAACAATTTTGATTTAATTTATTGTTGTCTCAAATTGGATATGAAATTTAACTTTAAACTGCATCTAGTTGTTTTATTGCAAATCAACGTGATCAAAGAAATTTTGTATGAAAGTCAATTGATGACTCCAGGGTTGCAACATATTGCAACCAACTCTGTTCAATTTTACATAAAATCTTGAGTTTTTTTTCAGTAAATTGATCAAACAACGGCATATTTGCATAACAATATTTTTATTTGAAAATGAATTTTTGAAAATTAACTATTTTTATTTTAAATGTTTAATTTATTTTAACCTTTAGTATGAGAAATTACAAAAGA
Source organism: Hirudo medicinalis (assembly GCA_011800805.1). Taxonomy (NCBI): domain Eukaryota; kingdom Metazoa; phylum Annelida; class Clitellata; order Hirudinida; family Hirudinidae; genus Hirudo; species Hirudo medicinalis. Next base: position 169,677 of record MPNW01000280.1, read on the forward strand.
ACTACTGATAGAGGTTTGTTAAGCAGTAATGTTAGAAGCAGCAACATCAGTTATTGATAATAGATCTAGTTTGAGACAGACTGCAAAAAATACAAGATTCACTATTCAACACTGTGCCGATATATTTAGAAGGTTAAAGTAGCTCGTGAAAGTTAATGCACTGATGCCAACTTCTGGCCATAAATCCATTCTAAAACTTTTTTCTGATGAACAAAAAAAATTGATTGCCAAATATTTAATAACTTCTGGTGATATACCGTGCGATTCATAAGTCTCAGTCTCTAAAACTAAAATTTTATTAGTTAAGGAGACATGAATCGCACGGTATACTACGAACTGTCGCCTAAAGATGAACGAGCTCTCGCCTATTCTAATAACTGATAGAAACCAAATCAGTTAACTGTAACTATAATTATAACTGACGGCGCCTAAATAACTATAACTTTAATAACTTTAAATAACTTTAACTTGGAAGTAGTAACTGATTAACTGGAAAGTCCAATCAATTAACTGAACTTTTTATATAAGCATGACTTTATTATGTAAACAATTTTCCGCAATTTTTTTTTACCTTACGCTGTCGTTTTGTTAGTCGTCATTCCTGCTGTAAATTTTGACAGTTTTTGGTGCCCACGGGTGTATAGTAAGACCGTATGTAGTTATAAGTAATGTAAATAAAGTTAATGTTGCACAAGTTGCCGGAATAAACTTTATGTAAAGATCAAATTTAAGAGTAAGATAGCCAAATTTTTGAACCTTTATAGGAAAACATTGAATAAAATAAATAAAGTAAAATAATGTTATGAGTAAGATTTCATTCAAAGTTGTAAAATTAGTTTGATTTAAAAAATTTAGATATATTAACTGACTTAAAATTTATGGAATTAATTTTAATTACATTTATTATTTAATTAGAATAAAAATATTAGAATTGCTTGAAATCTTACAAATGTTGATTCAGCTTCAATTTGCACACTGTGAAGGTTGGATTATACATTTTGGTTAAGAAAATAACTACATAAGTACACAATGTGAAAAATTGTGTTCAGTAAATGTAACTGTAACTGGAAAGTACTAACTGTAGCTCAAACTCTAACTGAAAAGTCCTAACTGAAATAACACTGCTACCAGTTTGCTGCTAGATTTAATGTGAAATTTCTTCATCAATGGTCCGCTAACTCTATTGCTGTTGGAGATTGGCTTCCTGGTTTTATTTTGCGAAATCCAGTACTCTCTACGAATACCAGAAGTCACGAGCTTGACCAGAGCCACAAGTTTTAATGCAAAATCATAGCCAGTTCCACTAAGTGATATAACGGCAAAAAATGCCTTGAAAGCTTGAAATATATATTCTCATTTAAATTTAAAATTTAATTTTTTTTAATTCTGAGGGTTTTCTAGGCGCTGAACGTACGGCCGCCTCTTTCTTTTTTCTCGCTCTTCCTGGAGTTTTTCCTCGGTTTTAGTGTTGTTTCCGGCTGTAATTACACCATTGGATATGTAATTTCTGTGTTGGATTTCTCCTAACTAACAACAAAATAATTTTATCAAGTGTTTCACATTTTGCCGGTTTTGCTTTCAATTGTTGTCTGTTATGACTACTGCTCGACGTGGACCAATAGCATACGATATGCTAATGAGTTTGAATTTGAATTTGTCCGTGAAACCCGATCTCATGCTTATACAATAGGCACCAGCGAAAAATAACTTTTTTTAATGAATGCTTCAAGCTGGAGTAATTAAAGCATGCCATATTATGATAGTATTTAAAATTTCAAAGCTGTAGGATGCTCCATTCCAATCTTAATCGCATGTTCATTTCCGCATTTATGACCTTATCATATAAAAATAGTCCCTTAGCTACTCTTTTGATTTAATTAATCAAAATTTTGCCACAATCACTTAATACGAGTTTATTGGCAATAACTTAGATAAATTGTAGTCCTTTTTGGTCTTAAAACATTTCCTGACCATCCTACTTCTGCGTTTTGCAAGAATTAGGTTATTTCTTTTGCTAAGACTGACTGCCTTCTTTGATAATCAGAAGTCGGCTTAACAGCTCTTTCAACTGTCTGACTGTGGCATGGAATGTTTGGAGTTCCTCTATTTTGAACAATGTTGGCAATAACTTCCTCGTTGAATTCTTCAACACATGGCAGTTGAAAACAATCAACCTCCTCTAAGTTAATAAGCATTGACCATTCCTGAGAATTGAAGTTAATTGTTGGTATGTCATTTACCCTCATACCATCCTTCTCTCCATGTTTAGGAATCAATATAGGATTTGTCCTGCTCTCCAACATTTTCTTCATGGCCAGATTGATTTTCTCTCTGTGATTTTCCTCTTCTGAATAAAGTAGGGCAGCCAGGAAATTACCAGGTTGAAGGCAGAAGCAGTTCCTCTGAGTAACAGGTAAAGTAATTCCTGTCATGTCCTTCTCATTCAAACGATGTATGGCTTGAATCATCTTCCAGATGAGTTTAGGACCATCTGTAAAATCTCTGGACTTTTTGATAGCGAACTAGCTGGGCCCATACACCATTTGAATATATTTTACGATAAGAATCAACTCTCTGCTTGGAGAAAGAGTTCTGCAATAGAGATCTAGAATCCTGACTGCAGCTGTAAGCCATCTTGCATGGTAAATAGGTCCTGCAAATAATGAATATTTGCTTCAATACGAAAAGTCTATCATTTAAAATATCTTTACATGTTAAGTAACCGAAACATATGAAAGTAATTATTTCAACAAAATAATAACACTAACCAATTTTCTTCTTCATGAACTTATTGTTCATAGTCCCAGTGGAAACCCTTAACATGTATTATAGCAGTAATCTCTGGTCTGTTGATAGATCATTGACATTCCACGTCTCTCTCCTCATAAACTAGAGAGTTTTTGTCTCATTTGCTATCAAAACCAATAGCAAGCAATTTAGAAGCATTTGAGATTCCAAAGAAGCCTCAGCACAGACTCTCTCTTTCTCTCGTTTCATCTTGCTTGGATCTATGACTCCATGAGTCTGCAAATAGCCTACATCTTGAAGAAGGGCATTTGCAAATGCAGCTACTGCTTCATCTGAGATCTCATATCGAACTGCCTCCAGAGCAAACATGGAATAATGATTTGTTCCATAGTAAGCCGATCTGGATTCAATCGCTGCTGATGAAACAGAAGACTGACTCTGAAATACATTTCAACGTTTGTTTAAATGAAAAATATACATTAGTTAATTTAAGGTATTTTGTTATCACCTGCATAGATTCTATAAAGGAGTTTAAATGCTGTATTACTGGAATGTCCGGGGAACTGTTAAAGGGCTCTAGAAGAGTTGGACTTGTGAGTGGCATTGCTTTACTGTGCTTATCAATTCCAGCTATTTGAAAATAACCTTTGGTTCCACTCTTCCCTCGTTGATCTTTTATAAATGCCCTTTCCTCTACAGGAACCTAGTCAAAAATTACTTAAAGAATAATAAATCTAAAACATTTAAAGGACTTTGCAATAGTGAAGAGAAATAAAAATGGAATGTCATGTTCTATCCAAAGTTTGTAAGATTTGGTTTAAAAATTTAATCTGTAACCTTTAATTGTTTGTCACAGCTGCAATAAATGTGCAAGTTTTGGCATGGTTTATAGGAAAGAAATTTCAAATTTCTGATATAACTAATCTTTATATTACGCTTGACAGTTGGTTTAAAGTTTTCTTTTTAACATAAAATTCAATTTGAAGCTAGTTGAAGTTAGATAGTATGCGTTTACAAGGAAACATGCAAATAATAACGCGAGCGAAGGGACAACACATGTTCGGATTGGTTTTTTGTAAATAAGCTCAATTCTAATGGTTTTTAACAATTTTTTCGCACAAAACTTTTTATTAACATGTTTTTTAATTACTCCAGCTCGAAGCTTTTAATTTTGAAAAATTGCTGATGCCTATTATACAATCTCTCCGAAGAGCTGGAGTCTGCAAGGATTTTCGCTTTCATCAATGTTGTGGTAGAAGATCTAGCAGTCGTCATCCTCGGCGCGCTGCTTCTCATTCCTCTGGTCGCCATCTCAAGAAATATTAGTGGTCTTGAAGTTCTGTTCGAACATATGCCACTCTAATCATACTCTGAATCGTTATCGTTCCTTTTTAATACAATTGAATGTATTTAATTAAACCTAATCGTATATCTTCAAAAATTAAATATTACATCAAAATATGTTCATTGTTACCTAAAAATATAAAGTAAATTGTTAACAATTAAATAAACAACAAGTTTCAGTACTGTTGCAACAGTCCTGTAGGTCTTGGAGTCTTGCAAGATTTAAACAAGCTACTGTAGATACAGTTTTTGAGATAGAGAATTTTACTAACGCTTAATTTGGTGCCAAGATATAAAGCTTTAATATGGGCTACCATAATTTTGATTTAATCCATACGTAAAAAAATGCGGCAACAAAATTCATATCATAGTTTGCATCTCCGGTCTCTCCTAATTGGTGCATGAATTTATTTATTTATTTGATTAAAGTCCGTTGCATAACTAAGATGATTTGGTGCATGAAAGTAATGTCATCCTTAAGAAACAAGCGCGTGCTAGATGACTTCAAATTATGTCAAAATTTTACTTGTATCTCAATAACCACAAATAAAAGTTTGGTCGTGTAATATATCAAATGCGTTCTTGGCCCCCCATCAAAACACGATAATTTCAATAATTAGATTTACTAAAGAACTAAAATGTTCGTTTATTGTTAAACGCAATTCGCGTGACGTAGGCTATTTTAGTTCCGCTAAACCTTTAAAGAAGAGAAATGATTTTTACGGACATCATTTCGTGAGAATTTTAATAAGTAAAATCGCTTTAAATAACTAAATTTTAACAAAAGTAAAATATGACTTGAACTCTGAAGTCGTATTCATTGATAACGAATTGTAAAAACTTTGTTAAAATAAATGCGAAATTTATTAACGAGAGATTATTAAGAGTCTTTTAATTCTTTATTTGTATGTGTCAATGCATCTCAATTATGTTAGATTCTCACATTCTGATTTCAATTCTAGAGCATTCCTGAATCTAAAAAGAAAACACTTCGATTGTCGATAGTGTGGCTGCTTTGGAGCTTGTTGATTTGCCTGCGCTAGTTTGAGTAGCCCAAAATGTCGAAAAAACTCGATTATAGCAAATGGGATCACATTGAGGTACGAGTTTGATTTTTAGCAGTGGATGATTATTTTTGCAATTGCCAAACAATTCATTTAAATTATCGTTTTTTTTAAAATGAAATTTATGAAAATATGTAATTGTAATTTTAGATATCTGATGATGAGGATGACACTCATCCTAACATTGATACTCCAAGCTTGTTCAGGTGGAGACATCAAGCCAGATTAGAAAGAATGGAGAAGGATAAAAAGGAAAAAGAAGAATTTGAGAAAAACAAGAATGAGTAAGTGTTGATAGATTCAGTCATTGATTCTGTTTTAGCTTAATTCTACCAATATTCCTGTAAAATTTTGATCCAACATTTTAAATGCATGGCTGTTTTCTTGAATCAAAGCTGATTAAGAATTCATTACAGCTTAAGCTGTAAGATATTTAAGATATTTGATTAGGTATCTTGCTTCTTTTGAGATTGCCAATGAATTTTAAACTTTTGTAGATTATGTTTGTAGTAAATTATGTTTTTCTTAAATGGTAACACATTTTCTATTCAAGCTATCAGCAGAGACTTGCTGTCATAAAAAACAAAATCAAAGAAGCTGAGCAGGGTGGCCAGGTATTTATTATTGATAAAAGCTCAACAATTGTTGCACTAACATGAAAATTGCATATCTGCTTTCTTTTATAAAGGCATTCTCTGAAGAACTAAACAAACTAAAGCTAGAATTTAGTGACCTTAAAAAACAAGAAGAAGAATGGCTAGCCAAGGAGGATGAATTGAGGAAAAAGGAAAAGGTCTGTATTATTTATGTGTTGTTGTTTACATGTTATTTATATCCATACTGGATTAGTATGGACAGTTGAGTTGAGTTTTGATATTATTACCTCACATAAAATTTTCTGCTTATTGGTGAATATTATTTTCTTTTGATCTTCTCAGCTTACTCCACTTAATGTTGATACAATTTGTAAAGATGGTAAAAGCAAGACTGTGAGTATTTTTCTCAAAAAGATTCCCTAAAGTATATTAATTAAAATTGCTTGAACTTTTGGATGACAACATACCAGACATAAATTGATGTCAATTAAATGTTATTTGATCGCTCATTTGATACATAAACCAGTTACAGCAACTATAAACAAAATAAAATTGCAGATAATCAATAAAGATGAACCGAGAAAGAAGGAAGTTCTCACCGAAGATGAAAAGCTGGAAAGACAGGTAGATAATGGATCTAATTATCTATTTATTTATTGCCTTCATCATTATTTTCATCATTTTAAATTCATGAAAATGGTCTTTTAACTATTTAAAATGTTAAACATAGATTTAATGCATTAAATATGGATCACAAATGCATGCCAATTCCTATGTGATGGTTATCATTAACCTATTTCTCGTATTTCAGCAAAATTTCACGAAGGAGAATGAATCGTTGATTAAGAAATTTGGAATGTTAAAAAGGTATGATGACAGTCAAGAGTTTCTTCTTCAGAATCCTCACCTAACTTGTGAGGAAACTGCCAACTATCTTGTCATTTGGTGCATCAATCTTGAGGTGGAAGAGGTACAAAAGTTTACTATTATTTTTTCAGTATTTCTAATTATTAAAGTTACCATCTAACATTTCCTTTGAATTTTATTTAATAATTGTAAGACTTTCTGGAGGAGGGTAATCATTTTAATATAATTTTGTTGAAGATGTGGCTTGAGTTGTTTAATGTTAATTTATGTACATAATTAGAAATACTGCATAATATTTAGGATGGAATTCTATTAAAATTGATTATGAATTGATTGGAATTTTGTGAAAGGTTTTCTGGAATCAAGATTCTATTAATGAAATTTAAGGTTATGATATTATTTAAAATGAACTTGCAGAAAAAGGACCTTATGAATCATGTAGCCCATCAGACTATTGTCATGCAATTCATTTTGGAACTGGCAAGATCTCTTGATGTTGATCCCAGAAGTTGTGTCAGAGCTTTCTTCTCCAGGTTTGTCTTGAGTTGAAAGTGGAAGTATGTTGCTGCTGTTGATTAAAATTTCTTGGTTCCATCTCTCACGATTTGAATGCTAAGATTCCTGCTAATGTCTCAGATATTTCTTGCAGGATTAAACTGGCAGACCAAAAATACACAGATGGCTTCAATGAAGAATTGGAAGCTTTCAAGGAGAGAGTTCGATACAGGGCACAAGTGAAAGTTGAGGAGGCTGTGAAACAAGTTGAGGAGGCAAGTCTTGTTGACTTTGGTGTGTAAGGTTTGAAAGCTTAGTCATGTTTCACATTTGTGGTTGGAAATGCAGGAGGAGAGATTGAAGCGATTGGGTCCTGGAGGATTAGATCCTGTCGAAGTCTTTGACACTCTGCCTGATGTGAGTTGTCCAGGAATTGTGAATTCATTTTTTAATTTAATATTTCTTCCATCTATTAGGATTAGTCATAATTAGAAATCAAATTCATTTATACATTCTCTTACACTTTATCAATGAATAATTTAAAGATGGATACCAAATTTCTGCTTGAACTAAAATGTCATTTGAATATTTCTTTTAATGTTTAAGTTTATTTATATAGCGCCATAAGTGTGAGCGTCAGGGGAGCTTAGACCATTTATATAGCGCCGTCTCACAGGTGCGCTTTGTGGCGGTGCAAGCTGGGTTTCGAACACGACACTTAATGACTTGCTTTTACTGTCCTATGCAGGAGCGCTACCCTCTGAGCCAACTTGCACCCCTTGCAATTAAATGGTTTTATTATCTATTTTTTGCAGACACTCAAAGAATGCTTTGAGAAAAAGGACATAGCCATGCTTCAGGACGCAGTTACAAAAATTCCCAAAGAAGAAGCTGAATACCACATTAAGAGATGTATTGATTCAGGACTGTGGGTTCCAGATGCCAAGAAAGGGGATGAGGAGACCTATACCATTGTTAAAGAGGGGGAGCCAACTGAAGCATGATTTATGATTTGCATTGAAAACATTTTATTCGTGTTTACAATTGTTTGATTACATCAAAAACCAGCATGTTGCTCTTATACAAACTATTCTACCGATTGAGACTTGTTTTGAAGGCACTTTCTTGCAATGTTGATATTCTCTAATAACTTTGGGATTGATTGTCTGAAGAGTAATGTGAGGAAGTTTGCATAATGCTATTGTTAGGGCGAACCCCTCGCCGGCTCGCACAAAATGCGATGCTAAAATTGCGAAAAAAGTCAATCCACCTTTGGGACTTCTCCAGTTATGTCCATGGTGTGTCTGCATCTCAGATGCCTTCCCCCATCCTAGGCATACTAATACTTGGGATTTAGAAAAGTTATATAGTGATCAGCGCCAGATTTACCCACGTGCAAGCGGTCCGCAGATCACTGCGTCGATTCCGTCTGGCGTCTGGTCGCCATGGCCGCCTGGTAATTGTCCTAGAGTTAAACATGCAGAAAATACCAATAAATACGGAAATTAGTTCAGTGATCGTTTCCGAATGTGGAGATAGCGCAATGCAAGTATCTGGTGCTGAGGATCAGCTATTGGTGGAGGCTCCTGTGTTGTGCCAAATCCCGATCATGCCTAAATTCAAGACAGTAATGGATTCAGAAAAAGAACTACGTTAGAAAAACATTATTAAATTTTATTAAAAAATATTTTTAACTTTTAATAAAAATGTTATTCTAAAATAACATTGCAAATTCAAAATATAATTAAAAAATTAGATGTTTTGGGAATCTTCCAACATCTAACATCGTTAGCGTAAATGAATTTGTTTACATTTAGCCATCGGTTCATTGATTTCCCGGTAATGAAATTTGCACCATGACTACGTAAAATGCTATGGATTTGCTTTATCAAAATTACTAATACTGGTGCTTAATTCAAATATTCTGCACCTTTCACTATTTGGATCGCGGATGCTGTCATCTGCATAGGTGATTATTTGTCAAAACTTGTACGTATAACTTTCAGTATTTAGAAAAATGGTGATTGTTACTGGATTTGCTAGAAACATTAAATATAACAGGTTCAATTTGGCAGCACAAGAAGATGGCAGGCACAATTGCTAACAAAAGTGACAGAATTGATTACAAAGAATTGATTGATATGGATGATCTAGCCACATCAATTTTAGTGGATCCCGTAATTGGTTTTGTTACTCACAAGATGAATCTCAGGTGAGTTACTAAGTTTTTTCTAAACTTTATCAAATCTATTGTTTATATTTCAATTGATATATGTTATAACTCAACTGAATGTTCTGTTGTTACAACTTTTGAATCATAATAAGAACTGCATATGTTTTTGATGTGTTATTGATGTTAGAATTTTAACTTTTTGGAAAGTAAAGATTTATAGTGAGACAAGATATAGATGGAGTGAGATATTATATAGATGTTGTTTTTAAAAACTAGAGTTTCTAGTTTTGGAAAAATGTAGGTATCAGGTAATTGGATGTATTTTATATGAATGTCATTATATTGCATTACTGATGAGAATATATTCAGATTGCATAAAGAAAACCCTATCCAAGAGGATATTTATTTGATTGAACATGTATTTTCATTTCAAATCTTTTTGTTTTTCACTAGCTACAAACCCCTGAAAGTTGATGGGTCAAGCCTTAAGAGGATTGTTGATAGATTCAGAGATCATCAAGATTATGAACTTGCCTACCTCAATCTCATCACCATGCCATCATTAACATCGCAATTTGTTTCAAAAACGTCTGCTCAACTCGCCACTCTTAAAGAACATGTGAGTTAAAGCTTACTAGCTGTCAAAAGTACTTATTGATTGACTGTTGGTTGTTTTATTAAATTGCTTACCTTGAAGCTGATGTAAGCAAATTTTATGTTATGATTAATGAGAATTATGTGATTAAAATGTGAAAAGCATTAACAAGCAGGAAAGACTGCAGGAAAGAATGCTAAAGCTTGCTTTTATTTATTTTCTTCCTTAAGTTGTGCTTTCCAGATACATTTTTTTTAATATTCATGTGGGCATATTTTTTTTAATTGTTGTGCAAACAAATCCATTGAGAAACTCACTTGTTAATTAATTTATGATCTGTTCTTAGTAACTATTTGTGTGTTCTTACATTTTGGCTAAACACGTTTTGCAGTTATTCCGGTATTTACGAATTTATGACAAGAGTTCTGGCTTTCAACTGGAGCCATGTTACAGGTACAGCATGGAAGGGAAAATTGGTGGGAAAGTTTGTGTCACAAGGAAGTGGTGAGATGTTTTGACTTTGTGAACATGTTGCTCAGTGGGGAATATATTTTCTTCATGCTGTTAAAGATGCAAACATCTTAATCATGTTTTTATCTTATTTAGTTTGTGAAACATTCAGGCCACATATAATGTTTGAACATAACAGTGAACGATTTAAATTGGGTTGATTGATTCGGTTTTATTGAATTATATATTCTAGTTGGTTATATTTTAATTATATAATTACTGTTTTATGGGTAAAATCGAATGAATTCCTTTGCAATTTGTCGACATTAACTGAATGTAAAAATTTTGTGCCACTTGATGAAGGCTGAAAGGAGAGAAAATACCATTCTTGGTTGGGTGTCTGGCAGAGTTGACTCCTGAGGATGAGAAGGAGCTGTTGAGGCCTGGTGTTAATGATTTCAGTGTCATGTTTTCGTGTAGGAAAAACTGCGCCCAGCTCTGGCTTGGACCAGCTGCTTACATCAACCATGACTGCAAACCCAACTGCAGAGTTGGTAACTTATCCCTTACAATTGATCATTCCATTGTATTCTGTTGATCTATTTTGTTTTCATTGTTGTAAGTCATAAGATTTGATGGAATTTTGTTTGATTTGTATTAAAAAATAAACATTGAATTTGAGATGAACTAATACTTCAATTTATGCTTGCAAATGTACAGTTTGTATCACATGGGAGAGAACGAGCTTGTGTTCAGGTCATGAGGGACATTGATCCAGGCACAGAAATCACATGTTATTATGGCAGTGACTTCTTTGGAGAGAACAATCATTTGTGTGAATGTTTCACTTGTGAAAGGTAGTAAAAGTACCAAAGATTAGTTATGAATTAGTGAACAATTCCTGAGACTTCAATTTATCTGTTAATTCCGCTTTACTTGTTGTAGATGTTTTACTTCCTTCATTTATAGTTTTGAAATGATTTCCACAATATAATTTTGTGCTGAACAGGCATTTAACTGGTTCATACCTCCCCAAGAGCCCATCACATAAGGCTAACTTGATATCAAAGGGCTACCAGTTAAGGGATACCATAAATAGACTCGAGAGAGAAGATAAAAATGGAGAGAGTATAAATATGCAGCCAAACAAAGAATATGGGAGTGTTGGGATCAGGCCTATGGGTGAGGATGGAAGATTCTGGCCTTTTAACATTTCTTGCCAATCCTAGTTGAAATTGACAAGATAAGCTTTATTTTGGAAATTTTAAATGTATTTATTTTTTGTTTTTTCAGAAAATTGGGACATTAGGACAAGCAACCTAGAGAAAAATTCACATTTATTAAAAGTGGAAGAGTTGAAGAGAAGAGGCATAACAAAGTATGATGCTGAACTCATCATTGAGCAAGGTTTTGAGCTTCCTGAACCAAGCGAGATCAGACCAATAATCAAGCGAACATATGAAAGGAAGAAGCCAAAGATCAAGAAGATTCCAAGAATAAAAAGTGCTGAAGAACTCAATTCGAAATATAGAGACAGGGAGGTGATCAAATTGGAGAGGAAAAATCTGAGGCAGAAGACAGGAAGTCTGAGGAGTGGACAAAAGAGAGTCAAAGCTGTGTGTAGAAAGTCTTATCAAGACTTTGATGCAATATTTGATGATTGTGAATCACAAGAATCTGACATGTACGGACCAATGACTCCGACCGACATCGTGCCAAACATTCGGTCGCCTCTGCACGACATCAAGAAATCATTTTTTCCCTTCGATGGCCCAATCCAAGAAGAAGAAAATGAATATTTTCATTGTGGTTCAAATGTTTCTATTGATTCTGCATTTGGATTGAATGGTCATTCAGAAGACTTCAAAGCATTATCAGGTTCAAATGGATTTTTGAAAGAATTTGCAAGTGAATGTTGTGAAATGAATGTTGTTGAAGTCGAAGGAGATAATGTGCCATCGGATGGAGCGATGCTCAACATGATTTGTGAAAGTGATTCCCATCTCTGGATGACAGAGAAATCTAAAATGAAACTCAAACGCAAATCTGAGAACGTCTATCCTCCTCACTGCTCGCCACCTCTGTTGGAGAAACAGGATGATATGAAAGGTTTTCAGCCTGACTCATTGAAGATCTTAAACCATACCTCTAACAAAAAAATGCCCTCACTGGAAATTGAATCATTTCATGCCAAAAAGAAGCAAAAGTTGCACAACAAGAGCATCAATGAAAAAGCAGGCCATAAAATCAAGTCTCCTAAAAGGAAACAAATGGGTTGTTTTAAGAGAAACTACAAAGTCAATGGCAGTGATGAATCTACATTCAATAGAAACTTTTTACATCCTAATTTCCATAATAAGGTTCAGACTTTAGCTGACTCATCGAAGTTATGTAGAGTCAATGGTAGTTCACCATTGCTGTTTCTGAAAGATTCAAGTCAGTCCTCAGAACATAAACGGATCATTTCAGTAAAAAGGCCCGAACAAAAGATATTAAATGGCAATTTGTTTCAAAGACTAAATTGCTTCAAATCAACTGCTGATGAAGTAGATTTTAAAATAAGGCAAACGACTAATAATCATCTCTCTAAGGTTTTGTCCATCTCAGGAAATCATCATATGGCAAATGGGAGCTCGTCAAGGAGAGAAGATTTAAAAAGTTCGATGAGTGTCATAGAACCTCTTTTGTCATGTGACTTGCAGGTTTTCTTTGAGTCCAATCATGCGAATGATAGTGCCAAACCGGAAGAGTCTGCACCAGAACTTATGCCGAATGGTGCCAACAACAAATTGGGCATTCAAGCAACTAATGTCTTCCAAAGGCATACTAGCAATTCATCCTCAAACAAGAGAACTTTCGACCGACTTTCCATTTTTGAAACATTCGGTCTGAATGGTTCTTAACGACGGTTTTATTTTTTGCATTTGCATTGTATTTTTAAATGTTATTTGAAATGCAAAAGACTGTTAGTTGTATAGCTCAGTTTTTTAAGTTATTTTCCATTTAAATTGGTATGTAGTAGCAGTCACAAAATTACTAATGAACTTGATTTTTGTGGTTAGTTTGAGAGATTGAACTATTTTGTTGTGATTTTGCTGTAAATAGAGTCCAAGATTGTGAAGCTTAGTTAAAGTCTTCAAATAACTTGACCCATAATGTTGGGTGTTGTTGATCATTATCAAAATGCCATTCAGAATTTAGAAAGAACAATTTTGGCAAAGAAATAGTAATCATTGTAAATACTCACAATGTAAATTTTAACATCACTCAAAGCATGCATTTTCATTTCTTCCATGGGATTGTTGCATGAACAAGGCGTTTAAAATATTCTGATGTAAAATATTAAAATAATTTTAAAATATTGATGTCTTGCAAAACTTAAAAATGTCTTGACTTATTGAAATCTTTCAATGAGCAAATTGTTGGTTTTTGTTTTATTCTTGTATAAATTTGTCCCAAATAGGCTTCATTGTGTTCACTTTTATGGTTTGTTATATTTTAAAGTCGGTTTTAAGCCTAGGAATCCACTCATCTCTGTACATCCACCCAAACTAGCAGCACACAAATTGAACTCATGGGATTACATATCGGACATATTGCAGTGGGGACCTTTTTGATAACTTTTTCATAAAACTTTGCAAATTGATGTTCTTGATCCATCAACGACCACATCAGAAAGGCTTCTGTTGCTTGCCTTGTGTATTGGCATGTCATCCACAATTTTGTTCGACAAAACAATGACACATGGTAAAAAATCATGTTTTGGGTTTTTTATGCAAATCACTAGTTGGCTGTATTTTTTCAGGGATACCTTATAAGTAAAGTCAATAAGTTGACAGCATTTGAGCAGACGATTTTGTTATTGGTCAAAAATTATATAAATGAACATAATACTGTTGCACCATTCAATACAGCATCAATTGCATGTGGCAAGGTCACATGCTCTTTTGTTTATAATTTCACTGTTCTTGTTTATCCTTGGGTATCGTTTGTTTATGATATACTTTTGTTGCATAATAAAATGAAGTGAAAGGAAAATGTAAATTACAGCTTGGAACAAGTCAAAAACAAGCATAGACAAGGAGACAGGGTGGATTATTATAGATTTGGCCCATTTGAAATATTTTTTAAAACCAAAAAAAGGGAAACTTCTGGTTTCCTGGTCCAATCTCCCAAAAATTTTAAGAATGCTTCACTGGAACCAATTAATTCAGGAGAGGAAAGCTTTGAGTCAAGATTGTAATAAACTTTGTCGATCTGTTTGGCACAAAACCAATGATTTTGGGGAGAGGGCAGGCTGAATGGACCAATGCTTAAGCTTGATCTGCAGTTGATTATAAACCCAAAAGTCTTTGACAAATCTATCTCCCATATACTTCTGGAAATATATAATTAAAAAAATAGATTAAAGAATCGCTATTTCATTATATTGATCTACATACTTTCTCTTGTCAAACCAGACCATGCTGAAGCCATGGGATTCAAGGGCTGACATTATAACATTGACATCATAGTTTCCTATTCCTATAATACTTCTGTGCGGATTGAACCATCTCTTACGAGTAAGCCTGATGAAAATAAAAATATTTTATATTCATTTCATTAACCAAACTGTACATAGCCCACCTTTCGCACAATTCATCCAGCATAACTTTTGTGAATAGCCGCTCTTGAAACAAGTTATTCAACGAGTGTAGAGCACATAAGGATAAATGTTGTCTCTCATGGTACAACGCTTTAGACATCTTCGTAGTCAATTATCAATTATTAATATATATCGTTCTAAATTAATTAAATCATTTCGAGTTAAGTAGATAAGTTTCCAAACACTTATATTGTACTTTAGAATTCTTCTTTAAATTCGTTATAATTTTCTCATAAAATCATAAAAATGTTGAGAGTGTATCCAGAAATATTTTAGAAACAATCAGGAACGGCAACTATCACATCTATTTGTGTACAAAGACAAAGCAAGAAAATCCCAACGATGGTTTCCCATGTATTCTAAGTTATGGTCCATGGGCCCGTATGCATATACACTGCCCTACTGTGGAAGGAAATTTCTAAAACCCAAATCGTATTTTATTTTCTGTATTCTTTAAGTTTAGCAATGTTTGCTTCCCACAAACGCACTCTAAATTTAGTTATGAAGTGTAAAAACTGCAGTGATTTAGAACAAGGCTTAAACTTAAAACTGAAAAGGTTAGAACTTTAAAAAACAAAAGTTGAAACTATTTCAAACCAGTTTTTAGGACTGCTAACGTGGATAATAGTAATAAATATATATTTCACCTAAAATTTAAATATACAAATAAATTTCTATAGTCAAAGTCAAAAAACGTAACCAGTGGTACACATTCATAATAATGGTAAATGCAGCTGCGAAACTGGCATATGTCACGTGAGTGTATTATGTACGTTACGTTATTGTTATATATTGCATACTATACATTGTACAAATATATAGCTATTATTATTGTTGTTATTATTGTTGTTGTTGTTATTATTATTATTATTATTATTATTATTATTATTATTATTATTATTATTATTATTATTATTATTATTATATATTAGACAANATATAGTTATTATTATTTTTGTTATTATTGTTGTTGTTGTTATTATTATTATTATTATTATTATTATTATTATTATTATTATTATTATTATTATTATTATTATTATTATTATTATTATATATTAGACAACTTGGTAGTAATTTAAAGATATGTAGAAGTTGTTCTCCAATTGTAATGCACATCAAAATATTGTTTTACTCAAATATTTCAATCACAAATACAAGCAGCTAGATGATGATTTAAAGTAAATTGAAGTTCAGTGGGTGCTATAAGCATAAGGCAATATAGCATTCATTTATATATTCATATATAGCCTATATTGGCCATCCCAGACCGATTTTCTTGGGGCCGGCCTTTGAAGATATCAAGGTGAACGAAAGACACTACAACCGACCCATGCTTGTCCATCAGCTTGTTCTGAATTCTTGCGAACGCCTTTTGGTGCAATCTTTCATAGACAATTACTTGCCCTCTAATCCTAATCACAAATCATTAAATTTCCTTCCTTATCTGGGCGGGGTGGTATATGCTTGGACTATTATGCTAACTCACAACACTCAAGTCACAATTTCAGAAAATGAAAAAGTTTATTCCCAAATAATGCAGTTAAAATATTTATATTAAATCAAGTTCGTAATCCTGAAACATCATAAGTGAGCCATCTGGCCTTGACACCAGACAAGGCTTAACCTTTATCAGGCTTGCGACGAAACACTGAAGACCTAAATATGTTCTCTTAAAACGTGTTAAATGAGATTTCACATTTCGCCAGCATAAGGTACTGTATTCTAGAACTGTATCAACTTCTCTCAAGTATTTTGCAGATCAATAAAGAAAAATACAAGCGTTTTGTTCGCAGCAATACTGACACACTGTTTTAAAAACTCTAAACAAGGCAGGAATAATGGGCTGTTCATAAATGGCACCACTTTTTGATCCACCTCCCCTCCTAACATTTCCTCAAAAATATGTTGCAGCACAAACTTTAATCTCCTTCAGAATGTAATACTCATTTGTGTGAGGACTTGCACTATACTACAGGAACGTCAAAGATCACTAATGACATTTTATTGGTCAGCTGAAGCCATTTCTCAAAAAACCTGCATCAATTTAAAAGTGATGCTATAATTCCCTGCTGCAACCCTGATGTCATGTATAAGGTTCACATAATTATTTCTAGCTGTCCACAGAGGCAAATGAAAAGCTGTCCTCATCGGAAGTGATCAAAGTGTTTGTCCTTTCATTGCCTGCAATCCTCATCAATTTCTGCACATCATATCTGCTGTACAGGACGGTGCAAGAGGTGTTGACAGGCACAATTTCCTTCTTGTAATCAACAACCATGTTGCAAAGTTCAGGATAAAACTGAGCATTGATTGGTAGGTCATAAAATATAAGATGGTGAATGCCTCTTATGAAATACCTGTGAAAATATAAAAACATTAAATGTAAAAAACAGAAAGTGTAAAAATACGATGCACACCTGCATGTAAATAAATTACCTGTAGTAGTAATGGAACCTCTCTGTGTACAGGAGATATTTCATTCTTCCCTCAAAGAAGAACTGCCTAGCTCTTGAGACTCTTTCCTTCTGAGTATATCTGGAGTTAGATATTGAAAGATAAAGGGTTTTGTACATATTACCCACAATTATCGACAATTACATGTTGCAGTCCACATTGAGCATGAGTCATCATTAAAACACCCAATTAGAAATTCATCGATCACTTAATTAATTTTCACTCACTCGCAAATCTCCTCAAATTCTAGCTCCTCCTTCTTCATGTACTTCCTAATTCGTATGAAGTCGTAATACGAGGGAATGAAGATGATGACATGCTCCTCCGATGAATTCCTGAATGCAGGAAGCACCTGATGGAATTGCAAGTGACTTTGTAAATATTAATTCATGCAAGAGTCATTATTCAACAAATGGTATTTAATAAATGCAATGTAAACAAACCCTTTTGATGAAAAATTGGAATCTTGCTTCAGCTGCTTCTTCAATGTTTTTTGCAGTGAATCTTCTAAATGTCTGGTGGATCATCATCATGACCATTGAGCAGAATTTATGTGATTATCAAATCAGAATTTTTCAAATCAATTGCAATAACAATTCGTCACATAACATATTACACCAAATGCCAAAATCCATCATCTCAGTTTTATTGCATCAAACATACTCAAACAATGACTAATCAAACCTGTGGCAGGCTACTGAGGATGTTGCACATGGTCGGCTTTGAAATCACGGGTGGAATAATGCACTTGCCTTTATAGTTTGAGGCTGAACAATGATATAATTAGTGATGATGTAGCAATATGTACGATGTAGTGCAAGTTTGCTCACAGGCTTGCATTCCTGCTTGCAGCAGTAATGGCAACAAGCGCAATGTGTCGCATTCAAACACGACACGTATCGCTTACATTGCTGTCTCTCAGGAATTCAACCCCCCTGAGATATCTTGCATGTCAAATAGTACCAAATTAATAACACTAACATTTAAGACAAATTACATTAAAATATAATATAAACATCTAAATGAGAATGCACAAATAATTACCAAATTTTTGAAAAACTCCATTTATTTCAGGAGTTTGGAAGGAGCTAAAAATTAAGGTCTGCCTGTAGAGAGACTGCCTGAAACAATGCAAAGTAAATCTTTAATAAAGAAACCTTATATTATGTTTTTCAAATGCACATCTCCAAATGATTTCTGTTGCTTTGCAATTTTAGAGACATTTGCACTCATAACAAAAGGTCACAAAATTGAATTCTTTCAAACTGTTCATAAAAATATAACATTCACTTTGCAAAAGAATCAAGTCATCTCTTACCATCCATTAATGTACCAGTCCTTAATTCTCGCAATGTCTGCTGCAAATTTACCGTCGGGTTGTTTGTTCAGATGGTTGAGAACGGTCTGAAGAGGAGGAAAGGAATGATTTAACAGCAGTTAAGAGACAATAACATCGTAATATTTGTAAATAGTTTTGAATTAACACACAATGCTCACCACAACATTATTCCAGTTCTGCATGAGCAGCACATCTGATTGGTCGAGAATTAAGACTTCGATTGACGACAGGAACATGTGATCACCGGCCTTCTTCTTTCCTTTCCTGCAGCAATAAACAGTAAATTCAGATCAGGTAAAGTCGCTTATAAAACAAATATGTCTCATTTGGCTGCAGCAATATAATCAAAATATAAACAATCAACATAACCATAATGGTTAAACAATAAATAATAAATAAACAATAAATCAAAGGTTACAAATACAAGAAAATATATAGAGATTTTGAACACTAAAAGTTGAAAGAAAATAGAAATTTAAATTAGGTTCTTAAAAACTGACTCATCTGGTTCAACAACTTCTTTGAGACCAAGAGGTGAAGCAATGATGATGTCAGATGAATAAAACTCGTTGTACAACTTCAGTGTCTTCTTAGCGACGGAGATTCCAATCTTAAAGTTCTCATCAGTGTTGCCAACAAACGTCTGCTCAAAGTCATCTGCGAAATGTAAATTTAATGTTTTATTATTTTATAATTATTTACTTAATTTACATTCAATTTCTAAATTAAAAATTTTAAATTTGTGGTGTTAAATTAGTAGTCCTATAATAATGTTGTGAAATTTGTGATAATATAATGCATGAAATTATAAATCATATTGTTCCAGTGATTCTCTAATATAAGAATCATCTGCATATTTTTCTCACCTGGTTTCAAACCTCTCTTGAGCTCTTCATCAGGAGGACCAAACTCTTCCATGAAACGAATCTTTTTAGAAACCATTGTCTAAAAGAAACCATTTAAATTACAAAATTGAAGTAAATCAATAAATCATTTAAATTAATGTAAACTAATAAAGACCATCAGTGCTTACTCCCTTACAAATGTTAATCAAATTGACTGTCATTTAGCACCATCACATTAGGACATATTTTAAAATGTTGATATTGCAAATAATTCTTATAATAAATGTCAACCTTTTCTGATGAATCAGCTTTTTGTAGGAGATGAATTAAAATGTTGACAATTTTCAAAACACAACTTCTGAATGGGACTAACATCAGAACCTTTGGTCTTGCATAACCCTGGTCTTGAATATCTCTTCCAAATAAAATCATTTGATATTATAAAATAAATAAAATAAGCCCACTCAATAATCACAAATGGATCAAAGCAGAATCACATCAAAGTCATCATGCAAGTATTGTTTTTTCAGTGTAATTGTAATTTGTAATTCAATGTAATTATGTTCCAAATTAGCAGCATGGTAATTGCATAATTTTGGAGATAAAATCATCTTAAATGATTACCTATCATCATCATCATCTTTATTTTTCTTTTTCTTCTTTTTCAACTTTTCAATTTTTTCTTTAATTTTTGTGTTGTTTTTGATGACAGTATTTCTGATCCTGGAATGAATTAATTATATATATATAACAAAATGACAAAAAGGCTTTATGTTTTAGAATCATGCAACAAGACTGAAAAATATTTCTAGATAAGAGGTTTAAACTAATACATGAGCATTATGGATTATTGAATGAAATTAAGACATAATGATATAAATGTCATTTGTTTTCATACTTTGTGACATGGTTAAGGGCATGCAGACAATACAAGAACATGAGATCATCTCCATTGTTGAAAGTTCTGCTTGGGAAGTACAAATCCTGAGGTAATTAATTTGTTTTAATTAAATATTTGTGCAGACGATCAGTCGTAATCCTTCCAGTCATCAACTCATTCAGAGCAACATAAAAGATTTTTAAGAGCATTACGAGTTAACATCGTCCGAATGTCAAGAGAATGGTCTCAAACAACAAACAAAAGTAACTGACGGTGTAACTGTTGACGATGGGGAACAGACTTTCCTGTACCTCGGACATGCCACCTGAAAATGAACAAGTAACAAAAAGTTACTCCAACAACTAAACTAACAAATGTTCTTAACGATAACGTAATAAGTACGAATAATTATCTTGTCTAATTAACTGGTCGCACTACTGCTTCCAAAGCAGACAAAATCTAGAGGATAAGCAACCAGTGATAACAGTACCAAGCAAAGTTAAGATTTGAATTGAAATATTGCCACACATTTCCAAATATTGAACTACAATGAAAGCAAATTAGTAAAATTCCAGAAAACAAAACTCAAAAATACTTGATTTTGATGGTGAAAATGAAGGAAAATTTCCAGGAAGTGTTTTAAATTGATTGATGATGTGGTTTTTAACCTGAAATTTTATGGTTGTAATGTTGAAAATGAAAGTAAAAATAATTATCTTATAAATAAAAAAGATTAAGAATTGAAAGTAGAAATGCTCAAACTTACACATGACTTCCTAAGGTCAACATCTTCAAAGTGAAATGATGGAGCAGCCAAGGAGGGTGGATACCTTACTGTTGCCTCCCCAAACAGGGGAACCTAGAATAACAATGCCAATATTCACTTTGTGTGACTGTATCAAAGAATAAATGTTTTACCTGCTATATTATACTATGAATGTATAAAATATTATTGCCTGTTATATTATATTTTGAATGTTTTAAATTATTAATCACCTGAATTTTTTCCATACTCCACTTGAAAGGCTTGATGAGAGAAGCAGCCACTTTGACATCCAAAGTGTGACCAAAATGCTCCTTGTAAGCATCTACATCACCAATATTTTTTTGTATTTAGTCGATCTTTTTTTGGTATTAATATTGTTATTCATTTGTTATTGTTATTATTCATCGTTATTTTATTTATTTATCCGGTCGAAGGGTTAATAGCCACTAATACGACCAGCCTCAGCAAAAATGAAAGACAACAAAAAAATGACAGTCAACGCCTGTCTTTTTTGAGTGCCTTATGTATCTGAATGGGATGTGAAGGCACTTTTTTAATTGACCATTTATATAGCACCCCTATCCGAGGGCGCTCCCTGGAGGTGCGGGCTGGGTTGCGAACACGACACATTACGACTGTTGCTATTATGACCATATGTAGGAACTCAACCCATTTGGCCAGCCTGCATGCCAATATTTATTACAAATAAAATAAATATTTGTCACCAGGCCAAATGCTTTCATAAGATATTTTTCAACAGTGTATCTTACCAAAACATTTCAGAGAATGGAATGCAGGAAATAAAAATAGACATCATTGCAGTAGATGCAAAGTTGAGAGAACTAAACAGGAATAAATATGTATAACAGGATACAAGGATTTGCACCAGGACTGCATGCCCTGTGATAATATTCTGCTTAGATGAAAGGATAAGAGGGCATGACATCAAATTATCAACTACATTGGCCCATAGGGATTGTAGAAAATTTTTTTCAGTAAATGTATACTAATTAGTATACTAATACTAATACTACTACTAATAATAATAATAAACATATATTTACACTGATGCATTATAATTTATTCCACCCCTGATGCTAGCACTTACAGTTCTTTATAAATGAACGTATTTTTATTATTGCAATAATGCTTGCATTACTCACCTGTTGCAACAACAACTTGATCATCTTCAGATTCAACACCTTCTTCTTCATCATCATCATCATCATCATCATCATCTTCTTCTTCCTCTTCATCTCTTTTAGATATGTTTGCTTCATCCATGTTATCATCATTCTGATCCTCAATGTCATCTTCCTCATATTCCTCCTCCTCTTCATTACCATCATCATCACCATAAGCTATTCAAAAAATGTAGTAAAGAAAATAGTTCATTCAGAAACTCATGAAATCCAAACTTATTTGAGCTTCTTAATAACTAACAGAACTAAACATCAGATTGCCAAAAAATCTATCAATAACTTTCATACAAACTTTCATCTACCACGTTTCTCTTCACTCCAAACATGTTGATAAACTCCTTGTAAGGATTACCAGCCTCTTCTTTGTCCTCATCATCCATTTTCCTTAGAACTCCTTCATCTGTGATTTTCTAAAAAAAATGTTAAGCAGCTTTATCCTATACAAGACTTTTATAATAATTTTACTGCACAAATATAAATCTATTCAGTAATATTATTGAAATTGCAATTTAATTAATCGCTCTGTTGGATAATGCAATTAAATCTCTAAAATTGTTTAGACAATAAATTATTTAACATTGTACAATAAGCTGTTTGTATTTAATAATCAATAATTTATCTGATGATGACATTAAGTTACAAACTCCAAAAACATCATTTCAGGATTTACTTTTGCTTCAAATTCTTTTTGTTGATATTGTCTTTCTGAGAAGAATTTCTTTTTCAGTTGCTTTTTTGTTCTTAATATAATTAATATAAAAAGTGAAATTTATCATAAATTTATGTTGCAATGAAGACAAGACGGTAATGTATGATGCAACTTTACAATAAGATTTTGTTTTACAAAGTAAAAATTTGCCACTGGTTGGATTTAAGTAATATCTGCATGCATCTGGTGATTTTAATTTATTTAGCATAAACATATTTACAATTTGAAAGTTTTACATTTGTCAAAACAGTACTAAATATTCTTACAAAACTTTATCTTGCGATCCTTCCATTTTGCGTTTCTTCATTGGTCTTATATCTCTTTCAAAACGCTTTCTTTTCTGGCCCTTGAACTTTTGTTTATCATTTTTATTATGAGAGAGCTTTTTCTTTCCCATTTTAGCCATTGATTAATGTTTGGAGAAAAGTATCTTTCGCACGTGAAAGACCTTAGCGATAAATGCTTAATGTTTATTTACCTTTACAAAACATTGACATACGAATTCCAATTCATTTAAGATATTTTGATATGTAAAATAAATATAATTCATCACTTATAATGTGCTTTGTAAATTATGATTATACCTTATAAAACATAACACATCTGTGATTGTGGATAAAACATTTAGAAACACATCAGATCTTAGCTCCCAATCTACTTCAAGAATTGCTTACCCTAGACCTAGGGTGGCCCTTACATAGGATGAAATTCTAAGTTCGAAGGAATAGTCGCTCCCGCACGGTCTAATGGTTAAGACTTCCGCCTCTAACGATGGCAGCACGGATTCGAATCCCGTTGCGGGAGTACCTCCCTAATCATCTAGCTATGCAACGGACGTTAATGAACAATTATTTTTTTCGAAGGAATATTGACGGGCTTGACGAGCCCCTACATTGGGCTCCATTTGATGTAAAAACACTCCACAATATTTGTTTTGGAATGTCAATACTATTTAAGGTGTGCCCAGCCAGCACAACTATTTAATAGCATATAGCCTTATGGCTTAGCTTGGGGAGGGAATTTTGAAAGTTTAAGTAAAAAATAGTAAAAACGGCCTCCGCCCCTCAGAGTTTGTTTTGCTGCCTCACTCAGACTTTTCGAGATGTATCTATTGAAGAGTTAGATTTCAATTTGGCATAGCGCATCGATTGATATACAACATTGAGTCACACACCAAAGAATTACCTTACCCTCATCAATTCACGCCTGTTCCTCAGATCTGTCCAGTGATTTCTTTTGTTCAGAAGAATATGTATGGAACTATTCCGAGACCATAGCATGCTGTTCGTGCATTCTGTTTTCATCAACTTTCTGGTACTACTTTCATTCGCGACTTTTATTGTTGTATTGAAAAATCTTTTTAAGAGTAAATTCTTGGATTCCCAAGCATCTCGGTGAGTTTGATTAGTATAAGCTATATTTCTAAAATGAAATAAGTTAATGAAAAGTTGTACACCTTGATATTGAAACTGGATTGTCAGGGACCTGACATTTGTAAATTTTGTTTATATGCGCGGAGGGATGTGTATGCGTGATGAGGCCGTATGATGTGTTTTAATCGTCTGCGTGGGACCGCGCGATAGCGTGATTGGCTGTGTTTTGCATGTGGCCGCCTAGGAGTATATATATGGAGTCGCTCGGCAAGGCATGCGGTTTTGTCCTATTCATCACGTTATGCTGAGGACATTAAT
This sequence comes from Hirudo medicinalis, assembly GCA_011800805.1. NCBI lineage: Eukaryota > Metazoa > Annelida > Clitellata > Hirudinida > Hirudinidae > Hirudo > Hirudo medicinalis. Next base: position 194,543 of record MPNW01000280.1, read on the forward strand.
AAAATACTACTACTACTACAAGGCAGGCGGAGAGGGTGTGTGTGGAGCGCTTAGAGAGTGTGTTGAGCGTTTAGGGTTTGTTGGAGCTGTTCGGGTTGGAGTTGAGAGCTGTTGGAGTCGAGCTGTTAGAGTGAGAGTTGGAGCGTGGTAATATTGGTGTCGAGTGAACGCGCGAAGACAGACGATAGTTGTCTCAGCGACTGTGCGTCGTGATTCGATCATTGTACTTTAGTTGCGATCTGCTTATTGCTTTGCTTCCAATACATTTTTATTTTGATAAACGAGTTGATTTTCGGTCATTAACGACGGAACAAGATAGTTTCCCGACAGGAGAAATTAGAACCTGACATGGATCGTCCCAAATCTCCACAATAATCAGGGCCGCCACCAGAAATATCGGCCCCTATGTTACGACAATTTGATAAGAGGAAAGCAAAAAAAGGTTTTAATCACAAGCGGGCGCCTGGGCACTCAGCAGCCCTGACAATGACACTCATCACAAAGATGTATAAACAATCAGTACAGCCAGGGTTCACACTTTGAACAGATAATTGAGTCAGTTATCAGACAACTGAATCTCAAGGACCACTAAAAAACTAAAAGTCACAATCCATTATTATAACATTCACTTTCTGTGTGGACTGGTGTTTTATTTATTTACATAAGGGTCAAAGGTTTGCAGTATAGTTGAGAATGTCTTAGCTATGGTCACAATTTATGCATTAGAAATCACAAAAACAGTTCCCCACAAAAAATCTTAAATGAAGTTACAATATTCCTACAGAATCCAAAGGCCAAATCTGAAATTAAAAGAGAATAAAATACGAAGTGCTTGTTGAAGTAATGATTGAGATTTCCTGATTACTAGCTAACCCTAAGAAAAGCTCTGCCCTGAATAAGAGCATAGGGAACTGGACCAAAAGATGAAGAGTCCTTTGAGTTGCTCCTGTTGTCACCTTCAAGCCAAACATGACCTTTTGGAACCTAGATATTGTTTATTTCTACAGATGAGAAACAAAATTTCTTTGAAAAATGTGTAGTTCACTTATATAGTTGACTTATATAGAGCCATATGCATAGCGTCAGAGGCGCTAACCATTGTTAACCATTTATATAGCGCTCCTTACCAAGGGCACTCGTGGAAGTGTAGGCTGGGTTTCAAACACAACACATTACGACTGCTGCCATCATATGCAGGAATGCAACCCATTTGGCAAACCTGCATGCTTGCAAAAAATTATGTAATGATTCTAATTTATGTCATCAGAGATGACTGATATACATCTATATGCATGATATATCTATAACATTTGATAAATGTATTCCAAAGATGTATATGCCTAACAAGAAAGCAGTATTTTGGAGACATAATCAAGCTAACTTAGATTCTTTGGTAACCTATTAATCTTAATCATAAGTCAAAATTGTTTTAATTATTTTGCTGGTGACATGTCACAAATCACAGCAATAATCATCCCTAGCTTAGAAAATGCAAATGTTCATCAACAAAGCCTAATTACCACGTAATGACTTCGACCATCTTCACAATGTTTGAATCCTATATATTCACCTTCCATTGCCACAACTCTCTTGCAAATGTTCATCTGAGGATCTGAAGGTGATTTGCAAATGACGACGTCCCCACTAAAACAGTAAAGACAACTTTGATTAAAGACACTTATTTAGAATCAATAAGTGTAGTTTTCTTGAAACAGCAAAGCTTATTTGCAGCATTTCAAAGTTTTTTCAGTTCATGTATAATGCACATTAATTTTAGTTTGAGAAATGCAACTATTTCCAATTTAACAAATTATCAAAATTTCATCTAGATTGCATTGCATTAAATATTACTTTTTAATTTTCTGAGATTTCACCGACAGTTTTTCTACTAAAACGAGGTCATTTGGCATTATGTTCGGCATCATTGATGGGCCCGAGCACTGCAAGAAAATTACCGATTAAGATCTAAATATTCATCAATATTTATGTTCTAAAGCATTCACCAACTTAATGAAAACTCAAAAGAAAACTAAAATAGTGCTATTAAATGAATTAATGGCTCCTGGTGCTATGCTATATTCAATTAAAATATCTTTCAAGTTTGATGTATTTTTAAAAATAAAACTAACCAATGCAACTTCTCCAATGAAAGTAGAGGTGCAATGAGTCGCACAGGTGATGGAGATTGCAATGATTCCATAACGACCCACAAATCTCGACAACCCTTCGAGCTTTTTGAGGTAAGACATTAAACAAAACAAAAATAAATCGTAAAAAACCGTCCAAAAAATGGCACAACAGTGTTTACAGCTAAAGATGGACTTCCATATACATAGGTTCGCGTTATCAGATTTATTTTAAATTATTTCACTTGGGATTAATAATAAACAATTTTGTTTATAATAATAAAAACTTTAATCACATTTCTCAATTAAATTAATTATAATTAAATTCAATTTAGTTGCCATACTCACACTCGAGCTAGTCAACCTGAAAGTAATCTCACATCGTCTTAATGTATACAATACTTAAGCGCCCCAACCCACAAGGACCCAAATTATCAGGTCTTCTCCATCCTCAACATATTCCCGCTCTTCAAAATCAGTTTCAAGAAGTCAAATATAACTCCGTAAATTCGCGTTTATTTTAGAATTTATGAATAGAAAAGAAACTGCGACTGTTCATTTTTATTACAGTATGGTAATCAATTTCGTGAGCTGTTTCTGGCGAGAATCAGGGAGTGCTTCATAAAGTTTGAATCCAATGTCACACCCCAAATCCATTTGTTTATAGAAGAGAACATGCGCTCTTACTGGCTACAAAATAAAAACATGACCATAAGCATCCTTTATAAACTTGTAGCAGTAGATAGTCCGTTACTGTTACTAAGTAAACAAACCTCTCCCCAGTTATTTATCTCCTGCGCATATAGCCTCCTCCATCTCTTGTCACATTCAGCCATTTCAACAGAAGAAAATAGGAATTGATTAAGATAATGAATGGCAACCAGGTACGGAATTGGAGTTTTTGTTGGTGTGAACCATCTAATTTTGAGGCTGTGGTAAAATATCTTGATGAGAGAAATGTTGTTTCCATCCTTAGACTTTAGCAACATATTGATATTGCAAGGGAGCTGTTGAATTATCATTTATCCAGTTTAAACACACAATTTGTAATTTAGAAGTTGTAATTTAGTAAAAATAAATAATGGTCGACATACTTGGCTCAAGGGAAGGAAGAGGTAGCGAGCAACTTCAGCTCTTGTCAACCACAAAAGCTGCCACAAGGAACCAACATCATCATCAAACAGAAACAATGGCAATAGAACCATAACATCAAAAACTGGAATTCCACCAAGATAACGCAAGTACACTTCCAAGAAAGAATCATACAGCTCCTTAAAAAATGTCTGTTCTACTTTTCCATGCTTCTTTTGGCCCCTAATATAAACCTCCACAAGTTGATCTAGATATGAATATGTCACTCCATTCTCTAGCTCCTTACCAGCTGAAATTATTAGTAAAGTAAAAACTTTTTCTGGTGAGCTCAACATTACTAAGGATTACCAGAAGAATAACATTTATCATCAAAATAGATTTTATGAAAAGAGTAACATTGAAACCTGCTACAACAGCTTGAATCAACCTGGCAAACTTCAACTGAGTAGGAATATGATGCAAAACTTCTGGTCTGCATTTTTCAAACAGCAATGCAGCTCTTACAGAATGGCTGCAGAGTTCCTCTAAATTTTTAACCACAGCATAAAGCTCTGGATTTTTTCTATAATAAGATCAAAATAAAAAATCAAAACATTCACTTGCAAATGTTGTTCAGTAGCATCAACAAATTTATTATAAATTTTTTTCTGACTTAGATTGGTTGTGGAGGCCATAAAGATGTCTCAGAGGTTCAAGTAGCCAATCACATCTCATGACCATTTTGTCACACACTCCCACCATCATGCAGTTCATCCTGCATCCATTGAGTGAATTTCTGAATAACAAAAAAGTTGATGAGTTTCAATATGGAACAATATATATTATATGTATAATAATATATTATAAATAACAATATGTTAAAGAACCTGGAACTTGCAATGACATCTTCACTGAAGAATAATTGAACATAGGCACTGCCCATGTTTGAGAGATTATTGAAGACATCACTACCAAAATCAATCAAGGGAGACCTATTTGTATCAATGATGAAACTGCTTTGAAAATTCTGAGTCAAATTTGTTTCTGGGCAGTCAAAGACATCACTAAATTAAAAAAAATTAATGAGATTATTTAAAAAAAAACTGTTTAAACATTCCCTTAATCTATTACTTAACTTATTTACATAAATGGTAACTAAAAATTATATTAAACACATTATTCAACAATTATCCGTTGCAAACACAAACTGCAAACCTAAAGAAATCTTTGCTAAAAATAACATCGTGGAGCAGCTCGGAAACTATGGCTTCATCACCTTGATGCAGAGATGTCAACAGATTCAGTGCCACTTTGTGGTAAAAAACTGCATCAATATGGCTTTTATGTTCCAAAGAACCTGTGAGTTGTTTAGCCATTCTGATGAGGAAATACACAAAATGAGCCTCAGATCTTGAAAACCAATTTCTGCTCAGAACAGAAATATTATAAGCAGAAATAAATTTGAGAGATAAAGTTGAATCTCATGGTGTTTCAACACTTTCATTTTAAGAATCTAAAAAATAACGGACTATAAGAAATAATTAACATCAAGCATCACAATAACTAATAGTTTATTAAAATAATACTCCTACCCCTCTATTGCCAAAACATGGATCAGCTAGAACAAGCACCGCCCTAGTTATCGCCACCAGAAATGAAGCAGTGGAAAGAGGGTCGACCACTGGGTGCCACTTAATGTTGGGTGGAGATAATGGGGATGGTGAAAAACATTGTGGTGAAGTTGAAGATCTTGATGGAGGAATGAGTGTAACTTGATGCATCTCCAAATGTGAGGACACCAATTTCTTGGTTAGAGTTTTGGGTAGTCGGTCGTCAGGCAATGATTCCAAAACAAGAGAAGGATCCACCCACAATGACTCGAGTGATTTAAAGGAGGCACATGATTCTCCAAGACTTTCAAGAAGTTCAGCACCTGTGATGATGGAAGAGTTAATCCTGAGGAAGCTTACAGCTCTCTCAAAGGACATGGAGTCCAAGCATGGTTCAAGGGTACGAGCCACAAATTCTGAAGCTTCTGCAGCCAATTTGTGATGAAACTGAGGAATTGAAAATAAAAATAGAAAAATAATAACTAATTGACCACTAATGTTGGCGTGCAGGTTGGCCGAATGGGTTGCATTCCTGCATGCGGTCATAATAGCAACAGTCGTAATGTGTCATGTTCGCAACCCAGCCTGCACCGCCAGGGAGCGCCCTCGGGTGGGGGCACTATATAAATGGTAGATCGATTGAAGCGCCTTCACATCCTGTTCGGGATACGCAGGGCACTCAAAAAATCGGCTAAATACAAATACAAAATGACACAATTTCATTCAAATCCAAACAGAAAATAATTTTCTGTTACTCACTTTAGCAAAACATGTGGCAATGCAGTTTAATGAAGATGCCAGCATGCTGGATGTTGAATACTTCTAAAATTTAAAATTGCTGTTTCATAAGAAAATCATAAACAAATTTTAACAAGTGTATATTCTCACCTGCAGATAATATTGAGACATGAAATCATCGATGCACTTCTTGCAAATGGTAATAATGAGGGAAACAAGCTCTGAAAATTCTTGATAAGATTCATCAGGCAGTGTCATGCTAAATAAATGGAGTTTTAAATAATTATATCATGTTATAAACCTGTGAGGAGACAATTTATTTGATAAAGTCTTACTGTGATTCTTTTTGATTATCTCCAGGTGATAAGTTTATCCCAGCTTCTGCAAATGACAACAGCAATGCTGCTTCATTGGTGCTATACATCACTTCAGGAAGCTTGGAAAGTGCATGCAGTCGTGTAACTATGAACCCCATGAAAATTCTGAGAACAAGCACAAAAAAGCTTTACCATTTGAACTTTCACTGGGGAACATTGCAATAATTTTATATTTTACAACCAACACAACTAAACAACAAATACAACCAATACAACAATAAATAAACAACAGAAAAATATAATACAAGTAATTATGATGAAAATATACTTTCTTCAGACAGAAATGTCAAAAATACACATGCAATGCATATATACAAAAACAAATGTCTAATTTGTATGCAAGGACAGTAAGACAGTGCTGTGGATGGTTTACAAAGTTAATGATTAATATTTATTAAATTATTAAATCAAAAAAATTTACTTGAATTTCTCATAAGCCAATCCATATCGGAGTAGGACAATAAAGAACCTCAAGGATTCATAATACAAGCAGGACGGTGAGGTGTCTCGTTGAAGGTATTGAAAAACGTTGTCAGCATATTTCTTAAGCTGCATTGTTTGAGTTTGAGATTAATTATAAAATATGTGACCAAATAACAAAAAACCCTCATTTACCATGTAATTGGCAATATTGACATCTGAACTTGCTAGAACTCTCAGAAGTCTGACAACTTTGGACTGTGAAACTATTCTACCACATGCCAAGTAGCCTAGGAAAACAAAGTAATAAATGCATAACAACACAAATTTCAAAAACATCAAAACATATCAAATTGTTGTTATTCCAATTACCATCTTGAAGAGGTAAGAATTCCTTCACAAGTGAATCCGTGAGCTGTTGATAATTAAGGGTATAAGGAGAACTTCCATGTTCATGGTGGAGAGGATGATGTCGATAGATCCTGATGACGATATCGAGCAGGTTGTTCACCACTGCATTTTGCAGGTGGAAGAAGTTCAAGAGGTAAGAGATTCGAGGTAGAAGAATCATTCTTAATAGGCCCTGGAGAGCACAAACATTTAAAGACATATTTGCTAACGACATTAAACATTAACATATAATATAATAACAATAAAGAAAGGTGATCACAATTTTAAAACTAACAACTTACTAATATAAATTTTAAGAATTTAAAATTTCCTATGTTATAGAAGTGAAATTTCTGATACATTTCCAATGTGATATAATGCATTCTTTTGTTAGTGACAGCAGAGTGTCAACACAATCACCAACATTGCAAACAAAACATATTTCAAATATTTATGACACCATATCCAGAAAGGAGCTCACTTCTATCATGTCCTTCTTGAAAACATCTTCAACTTTCAAATTGTTTCCATTTGTTTGATTTGTGTCAACATCCTCGACTACTGTCAAGTCTTCACTTGTGGCATTCATCACTGGCTGCTCGTATCCTCTGAACCAGCTGAAGACATGGTCGAGTGCACTCTGAATGCATTAACATTTGTTACCGAGCTGATTTACAATGTTGTGCTTGAGTAACCACTGTTGCTACTATTGTAACTAACGTGTATTATTAATATAATAATAATTATAAATAATTTAATAATATATTATTATGATGATATAATTTAATATTATATTATTATGCTCATTAAATCCAGGCATTGTTATTTTATGCCAACATCCAATGTCACAGAAGACATATATGTACACACTTCATCTTCAGAATTGACGAGTAGTGCATGAAGAAATTCTACTGCTGAGATGATGACACTCTGAGCTGATGAATCCAGAGCTGCTCTTGCCAGGAGACCTACATCTCCACCGACAAGAACCGGAATGATGCGATTCGATAATCGCCCATGGAAGGATCCCAATTTAGCCTGAGTTTTAAAAATATATCTCTGAATAATAGCAACAATAACATTGCATGCAACAAACAAATAAATGCATTAAAAACAACAAATTTGGTGCAGTTAATGATGAGGTGGTGCAAATAAAGATAGACATTTAATTTGATTAACACAACCTGCTTCACAATGCAGGAAAGCATCTTTAGACCAAAATCTTGCTGCTGATTAAAAGAGCTTCTGATTAAGAGGAAGATCTCTTGCAACGTGTATCCTCCTCTCTGAAAATTAGACAAAAAACTTTAATTTAAAAAAAAATTTAATTAATTTTAATTTTGATCAATGTCAATAACTTATCAAATCACTCCATTACATAAAACAAAGAATGCAAAAATTATATTTTTAATTATTACAGAGTAATTATTTGTCAGTAGTAATCAGTAATAAGAATCAGTTGAGCAATGTGGCATCAAAGGATGGATTAAAATGGTTATCCACAAGAATGCCATGGCAACCTGTGACTGAACAGATTTAATAGGCTGAGGACCTTTCCCAAACATCACATTTATCACAATAATGAAAAAAAATGTCTTCCTCTTTTGCAGCATGAAAATTTTCTAATTTCCAAAGTTCAAAGAAAATTTATTCCTCAGATTGCAATGACTGGCAAGTGATTTTAAAAAAGTAAATGAGAGCATCCGCAGTCACTTGTACATAGCCAATCTTTTGTGCTGCAGTTGCCTGGGAATATAATAATCTGGAGCATGACAAGGCCAATGAGGTCATAGAGATTTTGACTGATCAAACAAGCATTAAAAGAAGTACAAGCAGACAAATAAGAACACTTAATGCACTTGTGAATATACCTCTGGCTCTTCTTCATGGTGGTATAATTCTGAACTATAGTTCCCATCTATTATTATTTCTCCATACAGTCCAAAGCGGGTTGAAACTTTCTTTAAAAAAAATTAATTCCAGTAAAAAGAATATTAAGAGTTTAAGGCTCTCTCTCAAATAATACACAAATAATCCATAAAATACTTTAGTACTACTGAAGTCTTACTGATTGCAATTTAGTTGCGGATGTAAATTCATGTCCTTTCTCTCCAGCATTGGTCACATTGCTCTCATTTCCATCTTCATGTAATGTCACCATATCTCTTCTGCCCTGGTATGTTTCATTTTTACATAAGATCTTGTGATCTTTATTCAATTGACCACTTGTTTCCTTAGAAAATGTTGAAGTGGATGAAGCATCATGTTCATGGGGTTTGCCCTTGCTCCGATTCTTTAAGAAAGCAATTGTTTCAGGACCAAATCTACTTTGAAGCTGTTTCATCTCCTCTAAAAGCTCCTCAACTGAATGCTCTGCTATGACTTTCTCAAACAAGTTCATAACACCTTCTCCAGGGGAAATGGTCAGTGGCTCCTCTGAAAAATATACAACTTCAGTCAGTTATTCTCAATGTACTTCATTTAAATACTCACCTGATGTTGATGGGAGATCTTGTAGCATTGGGTTTGAGACTGATGAATTGTTCTCATGAGAAAATTTGTTTCCATTCACATCTTGCTTGAGTTCTTCTGACTTACAATGTGCTTTATTTAAACTAGAATTCAAGTGTTTCTGTGCAAAAATACTTGTCTTTTTTACTTTATTGATTGGCTTTGGGAGGGCCTGTGGCACCTAGATGTCAATGGGTCCATTAAAATTTAATTTTTTAATAAAATATTAGATGTTAAAACATGTTGGAAAGCTTTTTATATTACATATTACATGTACAACTTAGTTCATAACAGATATGAAGTCTTAGTTGTAATTATCCCATACCATTTCGAAGTAAACCTTGTCTAACTTTAATAATCTATTAACAACTGGAAAATGTGAAATCTTTTAGGCATCAACAAATTTGTGAAGCCATCAATTAAAATGGGAAATTCAGAAAGAACGTTTAAATAGCGTTCAGAATAAATTATTCTGCAATTACATCGCACATCGCACTAAATATTTTCATGATAGTAACGCAACATGATGGAAAAAACTGGGAGTAAGAGCACTTATTATAAATTACATTAAAACCTTTTCAGTAACTTTTTCAGCTACGCATGAATTCCCAGAACTAAGGAAGTTTTGCTGCATGAGAAGCAATTCATCCTCAGAATCAGTCTTTTTAGGCCGCTTGATGAACATTTATAGAATTATCCAATTAATGATGCGGTATGGCGACGATCAGACTTGAACCGGCTGCTTATTAGGTTTGTGCCAAAACATTAAACCCGAGCACATCTGCGAGTAAAAAAAGACACTTAATATTTTTTTTGCATCTTAATTTTTCATTTTACACATATTTAAACACAAATAACAGGCAAACAAATTTAACCAACAAATTTATTTTCAAAACGCTATCATGGAGCGCAACATCAGCAGAAAGGTTTAGCGAGATTTGTGAAACTGAAGTTTGTCTTTCAAGATATCATCAATGTTTGGTTTGGAATTGCTGCATCCAATCAAGAGAATGGCTATCCTTGACAACAACACGTGCATGTTACCTAACCAAATCTGCATTAATAACACGCACGAATATTTTGTGACCTACCTACAGTGGTCAAGTCCATGAAGATTTAGTGAGCTCAACATGATATTTAAATTTAATTGGTATCAGAACGTCTCTTGCTCCTTAATTTTTAACAAACAAATTTAAGTACCGTCGGCGGGCCTGATAAAATACGGCGCGGGCCATAATTTGGTGAACCGTTATGGACTAACACAGCTCAACACTGCCGCGGGCTTCCCTCCAGCGATCTCATCCTTGGTCACTCACGTTTCTCATCTTTGAATTCGTTTGAACTCCAGCAATGCAAATAGTGAATCGAAAAACCAGCATCACCAGATGGAAGCAACTCTTACAAGCACATGTGGCAGTCGCATTTTTCCGCTGGCTTTCTTAAAAGATCCGATGCTATAAGAGAACTTGCTAACGTCCGTTACATGTAGACGACTGTCCCGTTCCCTATTTCCCCTGAAAATCTTGAAACATCGCATTAAAAATCCATTATACCTCACCTGAGGTATGGTACAGCTTTCACCCTAAATTTTATCCTCAAAAGATCACTACAAAGTATATTGAAAAACACAATAAACAATACCGGTCCTAACAAAATGAAATAATAGGAAGGCTATTTAGCAATTTTTAACGTGATATTTCTTGACATATATATTCCTGAAAAATATTACAAAAATAGAACTGAAAAACATCAACTTTGGGAAAAACAAAGGTCTTTTACTCTCACTCATTCAACTTTTGTCATTAAAGTTATTCTTGCTGAGAACCACCACACCACAATTGTCAAACATTATCAATGATTGGTGACACAATAATATAAAGTAACCAAAATAAACACTTAAGAATAAAAGGAATAAATAGCCAATAGAAAGATTCATCAAATGAAGATCTGATTTGATGTACACATTGTCATGAATGGCTGCACTAGCTGACTAGTGGCAAAGTAAAAGACAAGTCCAAATGTGATGGAAATTGGGAGGGCCGGAAGCGCCTTCCTGAAAATTGCCAGCAGCAGCAGAGTGAAACACAGCCCCTGCAATATTCATAAAATATGGCTAAAAAAACAATGTTTGATCTGTATGAATTTATGAAATGTGCGAACTTAAGAGATTAGATTATAGAAAAATCATTCTTTAACTGCTTCAAATGGCCTGATAAATTGATAATTTAGCTTGGTTAATATAATTTCATCTACTAAAAGCATTGTCATCAGAAAATGGAAAAAAAGAAGTGAAATAAGAGCAAATGCCAATTCTTTATGGTTACCAGCACCACTAACAATAAGGATGGCTATGAAGCAGGCCACTGTGGTGTTCCAGTCACCAGTAGTAGAAGCTTTTCCAACCAGAACGCTATAGAAGATGAAGTCCCCAAGTCCCAATTTCACTCCATCTTTGAAATTTTGCAAAATGTTCTAACTTTACATATTAACATTCACGAATCATAAATATGCCCATTCAAAATTTTAAAAATATCAAGGACAACTATTTGATGAAAATCTCTAAATGAATGCACAATTCATTAACTATCGAGAACACTTCTGACCCCAAAGCAATCCCTGAGAAAAATTTAGCTGATTCAATCAATCACCAATCCAATACAAACTCAAATGAAATCATCTTACAATCCTCCTTTTTCTTCTTTTTCTTTTTCTTCTTCTTTTTTGGAGCCTCTTCCCTCCCTTCTTCTGTCTCCCCATTATCTCGAGGTTCTTGTTCATCTAAGGGTAGCTCTTCGTTAATAGTTTCTGCATCTACTACATGCGAGTCATATATGGATTGTTTATAAGCTTATTATTCATCTACTTCAGCGACATATGTCAAACCGGTTGTTTGGAAATTTCAAAATTTAAACTAATAATATTTTAGGACATTCTCAGCCCTATCTTGCAAAGGAGAGATGATAGAAAATATAAGATGCATGCAAAGTCCACATGATCAACCAATACTCTCACATTGCAAGATTGGAAGAACAGAATGAGAATGCTTATCAGGATTTTTATATAAAAAGGCTCAGAGGTCAGGACTCAATGAGAGATTCTTGGACACATAAAGAACTGATTCATTAAAACTGACAAAAAGGGAATGAGGTGCTGTCCTCAGGCAAGCTCTGTGAAGTTCTGTAAGACATAATCCATGAAGGCAGATATCCTTCTCAATTTGGAACTCATCAAGCCTTAGAAATAATGGGACAAATTGACCAAAGTGGCATACCTGTAGAAAAAATATTTCAGAATGCAATTTTTGCAGTGAACGGAGACATCTCCTCAGAGAACTAGGAGAAGTTAAGAGCCATGATCAGGTTGCATTGGATTAGGAAGAAGTGAGTCATCAAGCAATATTACAGGCTTAAAACAAGTGAAGCTCCAATCAAAAAATAAAAGCTTCTCCTCAAATAAGCACTTTCCAACTGAGTACAATAAACCACAGTCATGCACAGCAAGATAGAAAAAAGACTGCAGTTCACTTAAAAGGTCAGGGAGTGACAAGGACATTCAGAGCCACCATATCTACAAATCACCAGAAACATCCATCCAAAGACCAGGCCAGTGCCCAACACATGAGATCCAAAGGCTGAAACACTTAGTAATATTGTCAATACTCTGAAATGCTGGAGTCCTCCTTATACATGCAGTTCAGAGCATTAATCAATTTTAACTTTTAAATTGGCATTTGAGATCAAATAAAATAGCTTGAACAAAAATTAGAAAATTTGCCTCTAGATTACTGCAACTTCCTTTGCTAGGGCACTTCTGCCTCCCTTATCCACTCCCTTCAGCACACCCAAAATAACCTAGCTTGTTCTTCTCGATCCCAGCCTTAGCAGCATCGAATGCCTGATGCAATTGCACTGGTTCCCCATATACTTTCACATCACTTTTTAAAATCTCCTTAATAACTTGTTGCACTCTAGCTACATCCAACCCACCCTATCTCATCCATGTCATTCACCACCTCCAAATCCCCGACCACCTTTGTTCATCCTCTGCAATTCATCTACACCAACCAATCCACAGATCATCCATCATCAATCAAGGCTTCTCCTATGCCTTGCCTGCCATCTAGAACAACCTGTCCCCATCACTCGGTCTCAACCTACACAGGGGTTCTTCAAGTGTCAGTTGAAAACCAATCTCTTAAGGATAAACCATGAACCAAAGCGCCTCCGACACTAAGCTTAGGGCGCCATATAAATGAACCATTATTATTATTATTATTATTATTATTATTATTATTATTTGCCAACCTTTATTGTTGTCACTCTTGTCATCACCAACATTTGGATTGTTTCTTCCTTCATTAACTTCTGCATTTGTATCTGCTTCACCATCGTCATCATCAGTAACATCAACTTCATGATCACAATCACCATCATCTTGGTTATGGTCACCTTCTCCTTGAGGACCTGCATCACTCTTGTTACTTGGTGCTGCATTCTTCTCATCAACGGTCCATGCCATAGTTGCTTTTTGTAAGAGAAAAGGCCAAAAATGAGCATTTACTCTAAATCACATGACATCAAATTGAACACTGATATAAATAACGCATTAGTCATAGAGTACAGCAATCATCTTCTTAGAATTGTTAAATTTAAATTCTTATTCATCATTCTTGTCATTTGCAACAACCAATATTTTGCTCTATTTCCTGTATTGTTTTTTTGTGAACTGAGTACAAATTTGTGTCACTGATCCAATAGGTCATGAATGAAAAAAAAAAATTGACAATCAACCAGAAGTAAATCCAAAACAACTCAAACAATTAAAATCCCCTTTAAAATTGGAACACAATGCATGACTGGGTTTAAATCAAATATTAATAATAATAATAATCAACAATATTTATTAACAAAACAATTATTTTGTATGCTCTATACTAAAATTCAAGCATATATAACACATATGTATGCATAAAGCCACTGATGCTACGCATGTGGCACTATACAAATTAACTATTATTATTATTATTATTATTATTATTATTATTATTATTATTATTATTAAAGCTACTCAAATTGCATGACATGACATCAAATTCTACAAACTGGAATAAATGAGTGCTGGAAATATGGGTTCGTTCCTTTCATGTGCCAACTCCACTAGGCGTCTCAATGGACCCTTCGGCGTCAGAACAGCAACAAGATCTGGAACGGAAGGAAGCGAAGTATTAGCTTCAAGGTCTAAATATATTAGTAATAGACAGTAATAACAATAAGGATGGCTATGAACCCCAGATTGAAATAGCTCCTAAGAGAACCCAAGTTGTCCAATCAGGAAGATACTTGATGAAAGTCAAGGCTACCAGAGCTGAAACAACTAGGAGGTAAGCCTGCTGAAGAAGGAGTGGTCCCATCCAGTGGATGCATATTATTCCAACAACACCAAAGTTCCAGATGATGACTCCAACAGTGATGAAGTCCAGAGGGAAATTAAAGAACTTCAAAAGCTCACTGCAAAATAATAGTAATAATAATAATAATCATAACCATCACAATTAACAACATAAATGATTAAGATTAGCTCCTCACCCAAGAAACATGAAGCTGAAAACAAAGAGAAGCATGAGTGAAGAAAGAAACAACCATCCAGCTATTATCTGAAAGAATATCACATCATTGTCAATCTGGTGAAAATTAATAATTAGGTGAAGCAATGCGATAATTAACCATTAATAATTAAATGAAGCATAATAAAGTTATTTATGGATGAAGTTACGAGTTTTGTTCAAACTTTATATTTAGCTTTTGAACAGATGATCTTATTAAATCTAAACATAGCTCACAAGATGAAATAAAATGCATTTAAACATAATAAGATAAACATAAAGCATTAATATTTAATAAGCATTTAAAATGTAGGTAAAAAATAAGCATTTCGTATGACTAAAATATCAGTTAGAAAATCTCCACAGATCACATTTCATGAGATAAAAAAATGACAACTAAAAACACGAGAAATGTTTACATTATGCAACAACTTTGTAAGTTTTCAGAACTAGTTTTTAAATTAGCAATTGTTGATCTTGCAAATGGTTTCAACTTAAAACAAACCACAGTTTCACAAATACAATTATTTAGTAGTGATTTTTGGACCAAAACCTTATAGCATCTGGCTTTGTAAAGAAGAAGCAAAATGACAGTCATGATGATGACAACTGTGAGAAGAATGAGTGTGTTTGCCAGGGACATCCAAATCTTGCTGCCAGTGTCCAAAGGGGTGGCTCCCTCTTGTTCAAAAGGAGTGTAGATGCTGTGAGGCAATCACTTGAATATATTTTCATTCAGAAATACATATTAATAGAGATTAATAGGAAATATGGGTTTCTCTGAAAAGCTTTAGAATTAAAAAAATGTGAACTTGAACTATGAATTTGTTTCGAAAACAATGCAAGTGCTCCAAGAATCTAATGAATTTTTTAAATTAACCAACCAATAACTTTCAAATAATAAATTCAATATAAATTCTGAGACAAATTCAGACACATAAATAAAAATTATAAGCAGTTATTCCATAGCAACCTATAGTAAATATAACAATGTTGATGTACTAACAAATACACTCCCTTCTGTGTGTAGAAGTCAATAGAGGAGATTATTGCCACCACAAGTGTCATGCAAAGGGACACAGGGGTAAAGAGCATAATGACATGCTTCGCTCCATACTTGAGAATCTCATCATCTTTCTGATCGCTTCGGCTTTGATCCACTCCTTCTATTGACGTGCTACTCTCAGCATTGGAAGACTGGTTACTCTGAGAAACAATTAATCATGAACAATTTTAGTTTACTCATTCTCTTGATGATTAATAACAGTGTTCATTTCAATTTAAACATTTTATCACATTCTGCAATTACTACCAGACCAACTTTAAAACTTTAAATCTGATATATAGACAATCTACAAACAAGAGCACTTAAGCTCTTATATTAGACATGTAAAGCTTTTGATTTACCAAGAATTATTTGTCAAGCAAAAATAGCTTGGTAAATAAACTGGAAAGATGAATGAAATCTTGCTAAATGTTTAAAGCATATTTTGACAAATGAGAATGATAAAGAGCTTAGCAATAGCTTTGACATAGTCCACCACAAACTGACCATCTCTAGCAAGATGGTGGGTTTTTTATCAATTCCAGAGTATACAACTCTCATGGCTTTGTTAGCTTTATTTTCTATCAAATCCCTGGCATCGACGTCAGCAACCAATTCGCTTTGAAGAAACTTCTGCGTTTCAAGACTGCCTAAGGACCTTCTATTGGAACCTGAGCGGTTATCACTCGCTTGCAAACACGCCATAAAAGCGTTCAAATTATTATTCTTAATAAATTTTATTCAATTCCTATTCCCCAACCAAATGCATTCAATAGTTACGCAATTTAAATCGTATAGCATAAACGTGCCGAGTAAATGTGCGAATGCAACCAGTTCGACTTCACGTTTTGAATACAACTCAAATTCGTAGAGCAGACAAATAATGAAACTAATCGCTCAACAAAATGTCCATAGACGCACTAATATCAACACATCGCACCGACATCCGCGCCAGAAGCCAAGCTACGCTGCATCATGGCAGTGGTGGCTGGAATCATAATTTATGCGGCGGGTTTTCCAAACCGCCGAAAATTTCGCTTCATAAACGAAAACCCTTGACTAATCGAACTAAGTTTTCAAGAAATTAGAAATGTTAAGTTTTCTGAATTGTTGACAAACCGTTTCGTCATCTATGGAACAAGCCAGAAAATATGTTAGCGTTACGTCACTAGAGATCCCTTAATTTCTTGAACAATTCGTTCCAAATGGGGCAGGACATTTAGTGACATTTGTAGCAATTGACAAGCTATTATATAACTTCATAGTGCTGAAAGCAATTCCTGAACTAATAACTTTGATGGTGGTTTCAATTGATGAAATAGTTATGAATTTTTATGGGTTGTTCTCAACAATATTCAAAATCAGAACATTGTCTCCAATTGATGAAGAACTTTGAATATTTGCTCATTATATTTTAGCTAGACTAAAAAAGCTGAAAAAAATTACTTAATGTTAATCATACAACTATCTATATGGAAAATTTGCTGCATCTGTTCTTATTACATAAGAACTACACCTGTAACATGTTTATCACTAATATTGGTTATGACATGCAACACAGTATAAATACACAACTAACATTAGCAGATGGGTCACTGACAACAGATTCTAAATCACCTTCCTGGCTGGCATGATTGGCATCACCAATCACATCCACCTCTTTGCTTCCATTTTCATCAAAGGATTTGTTATCCATTGTTTGATTCATCAAATGAATCCTATCAGAGTCACTACTGGCTTCACCTCCCAAATCTCTTTCAAATCTTTTCGTAAGTTTCCCTGACATTTCGAGGCTGGTCTGCTAAATCCATAATTTTAAGAATGCAGTGTAGATTAATAACAAATGATTTTAAATGAAAGAAAGAACTAATGTGTAATAGCTTAGTTATAACAACTTACGCCTCGAAATTTAAAAAAATAAGTAAACAATAGGCATGTTTTAATAAAATGGCAAGTTGACAAACTAATCAATAAATCAATAACCTATGACTCAACTATTAAACTAATGCGGATTTAAATATGAAGAATGTGAAATTATATTAAATGTACCTGGATCTAAACGCTAGACAAAATATTTATACCGTTTTGAAAATATAAATATTGTATCGCACCCGGAATAAAGTTTATAAGAGAGTGGAGCAAAGGTGAGATGCTGATGTTTTTCTTATTAACTTAGCGTCAAAGCTATACTTTATTTAATAAAAAAAATCACGATACATTTTTCAAATTTCATATATTTGAATTGTTACAATAAATATTAAATAATTCCGAATAATAAAAACAATCAATTTATAATTTCAATTAGCTTAAAGTGATTCAGTTTTTAAAAAACGAAAAATAAGTTTATAACTTAATCTAATTGAAAAATTTACGCTAATTAATGTAAAACTATACAACTGAGCAGACATGAATGGCATACATTAATTGCTTGAAAAATGGTAAAAACAAAGTCAATTAAAAAATAATTAAAATTACGACATTATTGCCTTTTATTAAAATTTAAAAAAATGACATAAAACTGCGATCTGTCAAAAGTACTGAGAAAGTGAATTTAGAATTGTAACGTAAAAGCTCAGGCGAGCATTTTTAGAATGGATATCAAATTATTTGTATTTAATATGATTGTACAGACATGGCACTGAATGAAGTCAAAGTTTGTTTCGAGCGAGTGAGACCTCATTTTCAGATGGATTTGCAAAAAGCGGCATAATTTAATCAATTAGTTACCTTTCCTAATATTATTATTACTATTATTATTTTTATAATTTAACCATCACATTTATTACTACTCCAATACTTCTTATTTCATTACAATATCTAACACCAATATATCTAACAAGTCCAAATCATCTTAGTCATGCAACGGACTTTAATCAAATAAATAAAAAAATAAAAGTCAGAATTTGTTTAATTGTTAGGTACGCGGTTCGCAAGACATCTCAGATTGTTCTCCGTGTTATTGTTTTATATGTCATTAGTCATTAGCAATGAGTGCCGATACGGCTGTTATTAAAACCATTATTTTGAAGAGTGATTCTAAGAAACTGCTGCTCTTTTCAATGTTTGGTTTATGTCAAAGATTAGACGTTAATGACTACATATTGTACGATGGCAACCGTGCCTGGAAATGCACCATCCAGGCACACGTTATAGAAGAATTGGAGAGGTTTCGAGTTTTGCTCATATTTAGGAGGACATTTTTATGTTTAAATTATAAACACATCCTTAAATTATTTTAATATACTAAAGCCGTCTACCTAATCACAGAGCCGCAGGGGGGAGGCTTGAAATTGTTTAAAATATTGCAATCACAGCCTTTTTTCGCTTTTCAGTTACCAAATTGACATAACTTAGGGGCCCGAAATTTTTGTCAGTGGCCCTGCCTGAGCATTATTTTAAACTTTGTAGGTCCACAATCACTTCCAATTATGCTATAACTTTATATATTGTAAGTTGCATTTTAGTCAAAATTTTTCTTCCTTCAGAAAAAGAAATGCAAAGGAATGTGCTGTACATGAAGAAAGTAGCAAATTTTATTTTCAAATAAATGAACTACATCTAGGTCTTGAAGAACTTATAAATGAAACAAAAGTGGAAGTCCTGAATTTGCTTTTATTTCATCTTGCTACACAAAATGAAACCTTGAGTTCCAGAACTAGTTGCACAAATGCCAGCACCAATCAGTTTTTACCTGATGTTGCACACACTCCTAGAAAGAAAGCTAAATCAGAAGCATTGATTAAAGTGAAGACAGGAATGAGTTTAGTAAATCCAGTAAACAGAAAAGTTAATGTCTCCAAAGGAGTGAACTTTGATTGATTGTTGTGTTTGTTTGTTTGGAATAATTGTACTGCAGACTTTTTTTTAGAAAGTTTACTTTTTGACTGCAATTTCAATTTGTAGATTTGTAATCCTGTAAATAAAATCATTGTTTTTGCATGTGAGTGCTGTTTTATTGCTAGAGCTCTAGAACTAGATTGTAAGTTGGTGACTTGCCGGAGTTGTTTTTCTTGTGCATATTGTCAAGCATCTAAGGATCATAGCATTCTTCGTAATTTGTAATTATGCTCAGAAGCTCTGCACAACCTGAGTGAGTTAGTAAGACTGCAACATTGTGCTTTATAATTCGAACTTATGATTTTAGCATCATTAACAAAAGTATTGGTTCTATTAATTTTTTTGCTTTGGGAAAATTGAAGAAATTTTATTATTGTCCTTTTTATTGCAGGATGTTAAGGAGTTAGGGCTGGTGTTATTTACTGGCAAGCATGCCGCCAGATCTAAAGCATTTGCCGTTAAAATCGGCACTATTCAATGTCCGTTGACTAGTATTCGGCCTTAATCAATTTTAATGAGACTAATGTCTCAGAATTTAAGTACATTATCCTACTTTAATGCAGGTATAAGCAATTCCTTATAAATTAACGATATATTTTGAAGTTTTTAAGAAATTACTTAATGAACGATATTGTTGAAATCGCATTTTCGCAGTCTAATAACTAGTATCCAGTTAGGATTTAGGCCCGTGATTTTTAAAGTCTATGAACAAATCTACTTTATTTCAATAATTTACGACTTTGGATGAAAATATTAGTATTTTGTAATCAACAAGAACTAACATAGTGACACTGTCTCAATAGACAGATTAAAACCGGCAATACTACCCCAGCCTTCAACCCCAACAATCCACTAATAATCTTTAGTCACAGTTCATTAGTGGATTTAGTGCGGATGAACTTCGTCCTACTTGTGACCAAAGCTTGCACATAACACACACACCTAGCTCATGAGCAGGACGCTGAACTTTGCCCTTAAACGTGCAAGATGAGGCTACTTGCTGCACCCAGCACATGACCACGATTCCTTTGTGTCAGGAGCTACCTTCCTTTCTGAGTGCCCATATAAGGCAACACGGCGACCTTACACTCTCTACTTTACTACTATTCGCTTTTCTACTCCCTCTCAATTAACTTCGCAGAAATCGCTATCATTAAATATGTCAAATAAAAAACAAAGAAGCGAAAATATGATTCAGGAACTTTAGAGCGCTTTAGTCCAAGACACAGTGACATTGCATTGGCCTCTAAGTTGGTGCCATCTGTTATGATGAAAAATCCTGAAGCATTGTCCAGTGATCAGCTGAAGACGATTGCAGATGCTTTTCCAGACTTACCATCGACACATGGCTTACAATCAGAGTATGAGCGATGGTGGGTAAAATGGCATGAAGATAAAGATGTTAATGGAACAATATCAAATTTTGTAGATTCTCCACATAGGGCAGGCAATGATTTATACCCAAATGTTAGAATGATTTCATTCATTTCGGCTATCAGACCATTCACAACAGCTAGCTATGAAAGAAGTTTTCGACTCTCAAAAGGTTAAAAACTTATCTTCAATCTACGATGACAGCTGACAGACTAAATGGGCTATCTCTTATTAAATCAAGATATTGAAATACCATCAGAGACAAAAGTTGACAATTTTTGTAGATTAGGTCCACATCGTCTTGCCTTTTTATAAAACTTTTACTTTGAATAAATTTGAATTTTTTTAATTAATTTGTTAAAGGTTCAAAAGTACAATAATAAGCAAAATGGCTATAAAATATCCACCGGCTGATATTTGCATCAGCATGCGATTTAGGCGTGACCCTAATGGGTCTAGGTTTAAGTTTGCCCCCCAGCCAAAGTGTTCTAGATCCGCCCATGTCCAGCTTTATTCAATTTTAATAGTTAATGTCTCATAATTTTACTGCATTATCCTAATTTCAGAAGCGTATAAGAAATCTACGATATATCTTGGAGCTTTCGAGAAATTATTTAACATATTGAGTTGCTGTCTGCGACGTTCTAAACGTTCTAAAATTTTCAATAACTATTAACTAGTATCCAATCTTAATCAATTTGTATGTTATCGTACTTTAACGCGTGCATAAGGATTTAGCCCTATATTTCGTTACCTTTGTGAAATTTGTTAGCTTGAAGATGCCCTGTTTAACATAAGCTGACATCTGACGAGCAAATATATAATCTTCAATTTGTGTGAGGACCAATTTCTGTAAATTAGTGAACATAACTAAATCATGGCTTTTTCTCTAACTTGAATGTAGTTTAAGTGATTAATTTAGAACAAAATAACTTAAAGCGTTAAAGTCGCAAACTCCATTCAGTCAATGTGAAGTAAAGGTCTTGTGGCAGCAGATCCTCACCAGATAGGAATACTATACCATCAATCATTTAATGACAAGATGTTTGTTAAGGTCAACAGTAGAGTTTCAAGATTTGAAGCTTTAGTGCTGTGGAGCTGATGATTTCAGGAGACAGAATTCTAGGGTCTTATGACACAGTTGCTGGAAAAATGCAGTCTGGAGAACGTGGGTTCTCGACGTTATGAAAAATTGTGCAATTAACAAAACCATGAACTATTTTGTAGCCAAGACTTAAGTCATAAATGTGTTCCGGTTCAGGGAGTCTCAAGTCGATGGAGTATACGATTATATATGACAATGCTTTCATACTGGGGATGAGCTATCTATTTTAATGTACAGTGGGTGATCGGTTAACGAACAGTCCGGATAACGAACAAATCGGATAACGAACTTAAACGAATATCACGGAGCGGTTACCGGTAAGCGGAAATCTGCTGTCACTGTGCGTGTCAACTAACGCGCGACTCTGTTTCCCACGTTGCCGCATACCACAACGTATTTAG